>PISX010006326.1:0-98468 GCA_004024625.1 Mellivora capensis
GTGTAAAACTATGAATTCTGTTATGCTGAAAAGAAATAAAAAAAAAAAAAAGAGTAGCCATTTTTACATCATAAGATGGAGACCCTAGCACACGATGTTGCCCTTACTATATTTCTAGTAGTTCTTACTCCAAGTTGTTTAAAAGGCAAAAGAGAAACTCATAATAGTTTTATCACAGAGAGGTGAAAACTTCATTCAGATAATTCCATATATAATGAACAGTGGGAATCTCTACCTACTGGAAACCATTAAAACGATCCAAGTGAAGAAATGCCATAGAATGAATGTTTGTGTCTCCCTAAAATTCACTTTTTTTTTTTTAAGTATATGTGCTGCCGAAGTGAGCACCTCCTTAAAACTCATATGTTGAAACATAATTCCCACTGCGGTGATATTAAGGAGGGAGATGATTAGGTCAGGTGCATAGAGCCCTCATGAATAGGCTTAGTGCCCTTATAAGAGACCTTAGAGTACTCCTTTGCCCCTTTTGCCATGGGAAGACACAGGAAAACATTGTTGTCAATGAACCAGGAAACAGGCACCACCAGACACTGATCTTCCTGGTGTCTTGATCTTCTTGAATTTCCCAGCTTCCGGAACAGTGAGAAATACTTTTCTGTTGTTTATAAACCACCCAGACTTTAGTATTTTGGTATAACATCCTGAAATAACTAAGCCAAGAATTAACATTGAGAATTAGCTTGTTTACTGGTTAAGGTAAGTTAGATAACATAGCAGGACTACCTCCCTTCCTATCCAAAGCCAGACCTTGACTATGATTTACAGACTCATTGGCAGGTGAGAAAGCTAAGACCTTATACCAACAATACTAGGTACCAAACATGTGTCATTTCCTGCCCACAGGTTATCAGTCTTGTAGAAGGACACACTCTAGTGCAGTAAAACATTGTGCAAATGTGCAAAACTTGCAAATGTACAAAAAAGTGCAAAATGCAGTAGCATCCATTATACCTGAGAAATAGGAGAGAGGTCTCCAAAAACTTCTGGGGTATATGAACAACATAACTTATCCAGTTGTGTTTGAAACTGAGCATATGAGACAGTAGATTTAAAGAGGGACTCTGCAGCTGATTAGCAATCTAAGCATGAGGTGGTCACTATCCAGCCCAATTCAAGGCCCTAAGTAGGAAGACTAAGAACAGGGGAGAAAAAGGGTCGGTGCCCAGTACTGTCTTAGACACTGAAAATGACAAACTTGTCACAGTTATACTCACTCCACAAGTCCCAACCTAAAGCCACTTATACAAAGCCACCTCCACCCTTCTATCCCATCACCCACTCAGGTGCTCTTCTGAAGTCCCACAGGCTTTATTTGTGCCTCTCTTATACTGCTTATTATCATCTGCCTCGTGTCTGAGGTATTGCTATTATTAAGTTACACACTCCTTGAGGGCAGAAATCCATATTTATATCTCCCCCTGTACTTTATATATAGTAAGTGCTCAATAAATCCATATATATTTTGCATTTAATTAAATGAAGAATAACTCACTAATAACTTAAGAATTACAAACCTGAGGCAGCCTTGGAAGCAGGGGTGCCTGTAAGAGGAAAGGGAACGGTTGTACAATCTATTTTATTTATTCTTACTATATCTCTTGCCTTGGTAGTGCCACTCCCACCCATCAAAGTCCAGTCCAGTCAGTGTCTAGGCTCAAAGAGATCTTGAGGGGCACAAAATCTTTTTATTTCATTTTCTGTTCTTCAAAAACTTCATCATGCAAGTACCTTCCCCAATGTTGTTACCTCCTTTTTTCTCTTTCTAGCCAGACTAAAGCATTATGCTTCTAAGATAAATGAGGCCACTGTGGGAATGCAAGCTGCTACAGCCACTCTGGAAAAGAGTACGGAGGTTCCTCAAAAAGTTGAAAATAGAGCTACCCTATGACCCAGCAATTGCACTCCTTTTATTTACCCCAAAGATACAAATGTAGTGATCCAAAGGGGCACCTTGCACCCCATTGTTTATAGCAGCAATGTATACAATAGCCAAACTATGGAAAGAGCCTAGATGTCTATCGACAGATGAATAGATAAAGAAGATGTGATATATATATATATATATATATATATATATATATATGTGTGTGTGTGTGTGTGTGTGTGTGTGTGTGTGTATATATATGTATATGTGTACACACACACACAGGAATATTATGTAGCCATCAAAAAATGAAATCTTGTCATTTGCAATGATATGGATGCTAGAGGGTATTATGCTAAGTGAAATAAGTCACTCAGAGAAAGACAATTATCATATGATCTCACTGGTATGTGGAATTTGAGAAACAAGGCAGAGGATCATAGGGGAAGAGAGGAAGAAATGAAACAAGATGAAACCAGAGAGGGAGATAAATCATAAGAGACTCAATCTCAGGAAACACACATAGGGTTGCTGGAGTGGAAGAGGTAGGAGGGATAGATGGCTGGGTGATGGACACTGGTGAGGGTATGTTACCATGAGCGCTATGAATTTTGTAAGACTGATGAGTCACAGACCTGTACCCCTGAAACAAATAATATATTATCTGTTAATAAAAAATAGAAACATAAATAAATAAATAACAAATGAGGCTATCAGCTGGGAATTCCCTTATCCTCCTATTCATATTTCTTGACATACAAATATCCAAAGCATTACAGCAAAGCTTTCCCATGAAAAGGCACCATCCAGATTTCCTGATGTGCAGGCATAAATGCTGATGACTCTAGCTACTGTCCCTCAGGGTCTCCTGCTGCATTTGTTTTGAGGCCAGGCTTTCCTCATGATACCCCCAGCATGACTGAACATGGAAGGGATGCTGACAGGCCCAGCCCCTGAGACATGGGACTTTTTCAGTTGTAGACCTTGGCATTCCATGGGCCTACCCAGAACTTCCTTGGGACGGAGTTATACCTGAGATGCTTCCCACCTAATCTCCCAGTGTCCCTCTCCTTCATAGTTGTAGACCTCCACTGGGTAGAAGGATCTCCCCAATTTCTCTTGCTCCCTCTTCCTCATCTTTCCCCAATAAATGTCTTACACACCTAAACACATCTTGGTGTCTTCCCAGAGAACCCTAACTAAGATACTTCTATCACGAATGACGTTTTCTCTCTCACCTGTATGATTATCCCAGGACCTAGCTCCTTCAGACCTACTGGGTACCTTTTATTTTCCCTCACTGTAGTTCTTTCCCTGAAGCCTGCATGCTTCCCTCACCCATCCTTCACCATGAAGCCTTTCTCCTCCCATGGTCCCCAGGTCATCAAGTTTAGTCTTCTTTATACTCCTGGGTGGCAGCCTCTCAGCCTCCTTCACTGACTCCTCTATCTGTTCACCTCCAAAGTCCCCACACCACAGCTTTTGCACTTGTTCTTCTGCTCAGTGCATTTTTCCCTCAGAGAATCTCAGTTACTTCGATGATTTTAACAACATATATGCTGAGGTTTACCAAAAGACGTGCCTGTATGGCGGGTTGGACATACCTAGACCTAGCTGACTGTGAAATAGACGTCAGATAATGGCCTCCGATTTGACATGTCCACTCACATCCTATCCCTTCACCTTTCCCTTCAGGAGCTCATATCCTTAGTTCCTTGTCTTGGTTGTCAGAAGCATAAAGACAAAACCTGCCCATCACCCTTATTTCTTCTCTCCAGGTGGAAACTTCATGGGTGGTGGTTTCTTCCATAAAACGCAGAGCTTAGGTCTCTACAGCTCAATTTTGCGTGATAGCCTGGAGTGTCTCTGATAGACAGGAAAACCAGAAAGAAGAGGACAAAAGACAAGCAGAAAAATCAAGTAGGGCATAATAAGACTTAAAAATAAAAAGAACTATCTGTTTAGTTATCTGCCTTTAGACAGATATGGAAATAGGGTTCTTATCCCCAATTTACAGATGGATAGTTTCGACCCAGATTGATTAATCCAAGGACAGTTAGCAAGTCTGATGCAAAAGGGAAACCAAGACCCAGGATTCTGGTTTATTAGTGCAGAGCACCGCGTGCTACATGACAATGACTCAAGGGTGACAAAGTAAATATAAGGGAGGCCAGATGTTTCAGCAAGGGCTGCCCCACCATAATGGGACACAGAGACATCTTTCAGAGAAAGCCCCCCTCCTCACTCTATGCGTCTCTGAGCACTGGGCTTAATCTCAAATACCATCTGCGCAGACAGCGCAGCATCTGTATAAAGAGAGCAGAAGGCAACCTACTCTCTGCTTGTCACCTGAAAGGAATAAATCCTTCCTGGATGACAGCCCACCCTGCTACCACCAAGTCTGAGAAGCCATCTGGGGCAGCCGTTCTCCTAAAATCCATGAACATCTGTGGACATCACTTCATCAGAGCAGTATCACTGGTTGCAAGGAAATCCTTGTGCTGGGAGGGAGCTCTGGGTACCCTAAACCTGACACAACATATCTCAGAGAATTATATGCTATCTGGCCAAACATGATAATGATTTCACTGAAGTATTGGAGACCATGCTGAAGTTATTACAAATTCAGGTTTTATAAGTCTGTCAAATCACATTGTAGAGTGGGCTCTTAGCAGAATCTAGAATTAGGACTTTTTAAAGAACAACATTTTGGTCAGCCATGAAGAAAAACAGACTAAGTTCACTGACCCTTAGCAAAAGAACTTTCCAAACTTTTCTTTTCTTTCTTTCTTTCTTTCTTTCTTTTTTTTTTTTTAAGATTTCATTTTGAGAGAGAATGAGAGAATAAGGGAGTACAAGCAGGGGGAGGCTCGATCCCAGGACCCAGGAATCATGTCCTGAGCCAAAGGCCAATGCTTAACTGACTGAGCCACCCAGGTGCCCCCCAACCTTTTCTTTACACAGTGGATAATATCATGTTCTGACCTTCTACAACATCAAAGGCCCTGTGAACATTTCATCTGACTTAATAAACACCATAATCCTAGTGGGTACTACGTTTTTGCATTTGAGGAAAATGATCATGTAGATTAAATTAGTTGCCAAACCCACAGAGAGCTTAATATACCAGGAAGAGGCAAGGCTGGAATTACAATCCAGCTATTACTAATCTCAAAGTTCTGCTCTTTCACTATGTTCCAAAATAGGCTGTAAAAGGTGTCTGGCTGGCTTTTTCAGTAAAGCATTTGACTCTTGATTTCAGGGTCATGCATTTAAGCCCTATGCTGGGTGTGGAGCCTACTTAAAAAAAATATGAATTCTAACAATTTGAGGAGGGCCAACCTTGAATGAAAGAAAGGTATCTTAGAAAGTGGTCACTCCCTCTTAATTGAAGAATACTATACCTTACAATGCAGTGGGAGCCCACATACCACCAATAGTGACTCCGTGGGCATGGGTGGAGTTTTTGGTCCTTGTAGGCAGCCATAGATCTTCTGTTCCTTCTGGTGTTCTGAGGAAGTGCAGAAAAACCAAGACCAGGCCCACAGAGGCTCACCTGAAGCTGCCTGGCTTGCCTCTTTTCCCTCGTTCCCTATGGCTATCTTCTGACTTTCTAGGCTGGAATCTTCTAGGTTCCAGCTCTCCTTTCCTCTGACACATCAAATTTAGGGCTTTCCAATTTCTGTTCCCTCCACCTTCCCCCGTATCTTATAAGGCTGACCACTTCTGTTCATTTGTGTTTGAGCTGAAGTGACACCTTCTTGGGGATGCCTTCTCTAGCTCCTGGCTACCCAAATAATTGCCTTCCTTCCCATGCCTCCTCTCCATTATGCTGTTTGCCTCACAGCACTTTTACTATCTGACTACCACTGGCTCTGCTACAAAATCCCATCCTACCCTACTTGGAAATAAGGTTTTTGCAGATGTAATCACATTACCTTGAAGATGAAAGTGGGCCCTAAGCCAGTGACTATTGTCTTTATAAGAGGAAATACCAACACAGAGAGACACAAAAGAGAATGCCACGTGATGACAGAGGCAAAGACTGGAGTGATGCATATACAAGCCAGGGAATGCCATGGATTGTTGGCACCTACCAAAAACTAGGAAGAAGTCAGGAGGATCCTCCCCTAGAGCCTTCAGAGAGAGCACAGCCTTATCAAGAGCATGCTTTTAGATATCTAGAACTTTTAGTACTGTGAGAAAGGAACTTTCTGTTGTTTTAACATACTCATCTTGTGATCTGTTGTTACAGCATCCTGAGTAAACATAACATACCACTTCTCTCTTAAAAAAAATTAATCAAAATCAACATGATGGTGTCAAAATTAAAAATATGATGAAAAAATTTCAAAAGTGATCTCTGAAATTTTGTCCACTTTAAATACTGGAGATTCTATAAGCAAAAAGATTGTTTAAGGAGAGAAACTAACCATGATCTGGCCTGGCCTGTTAGACATTTGCTTGAAGAAGTTAGAAGTCCTATTCCCATGCCAGAGAATAAGTGCTCAGTTTAACAGCAGATGAAGTGAACAAGCATACACTGCTATTACCTTTACTGACAGAAAGCCAAGAACATATACGGAATTAGTTGATTCATATGAATATATCCTGAGACAGCCTCTAGGAAAGCCAAAATTTACATATACATAACATGTAACACACCTAGACAGGTAAAATACTCTTTAAACCACAGCATTAGGTAAGGAATTGTATTTATTTGGCCTATACTTTTTGGGTAACACAATCCTAACTGAAATGATCAGTTGAGGTTGTGTGTGTATACACACACACACACACACACACACACTATATATATATATACATAAAATCTCACTAACAATACCTAAAGGAGTTCCTTAACCCAAGAAATTTGGAAATAAAAATAATTGAGAATAACTAAACCTACCCTATGGGAAAATAATTTTATATATGAAGAGAAAAACACTCCCTCCTCTACCCACATCCTCCCTCTGCCCCAGTAAACATGTGAGGCTTAATTACTTGGGATGGAGAAGGCTTGGTCTCAGGAAAGAGCAGGGATAATGTTGAGGTTTCATGGGACACTCCAAGATATTTTGTGATACTGCAGAAGGATGAGAGAAAAGGAAACAATTCCTTGTGCATTCTAGAGGCAGAATAAGTGGCCTTACTGGGAATTTCTACTCAAGCATGGGAAGGAGGAAAAAATGAAATAGGCCACACATGATCTACTTTATGGAAGGAGCTGCTGATCCTATTGTGTTTCATGATGTGAGAGTACTTATTTTGTTAGGCAAAAATGGTCAATATCAGCAATTTCAGAAGGTTAAACTTCATGCATTCTGCCTGGACTTTTTAGGCAGAGGACTATCTTCTTTGCTCCTTTTGGTGAGAGGAATAACATTCACATTGAGTCCAAAGGGAAGATTTTTCCAGTGTCTATAACATTTTTAAATAAGTCTCCCAATGCAGAGTGGGGGGGTTTAACCTTTTACCATTCCATGCCAAATTAGCAAAGCTCAATGATCCTTAATTTTATAAATGAAAACGTTTAAATCAAATCTAACTTACAATTGCATCAAAAAGAGTAAAATACCTAGGAATAAACTTAGCCAAGGAGGTGAAAGACCTGTACTCTGAAAACTGTAAAACACTAATGAAAGAAACTAAACTGTGAAACACTGATGAAAGAAACTGAAGATGGCACAATGGAAAGGTATTCTATGCACATGGGTTGGATTAATACTACTGAAATTTCTATACAATCAACACATTCCAAAACAATCAACACATTCAATGCAATCCAATCCCTATCAAAATACCAATAACATTTTTCACAGAACAGGAACAAATATACTAAAATTTCCATGGAACCACAAAAGACCCTGAATAGCCAAAGTATCTTGAGAAAAAAGAACAAAGCTCAAGGTAACAGAATCCCAGATTTCAAGATATACTGTAAAGCTGTAGTAATCAAAATAGTATGGTCCTGCCACAAAAACAGACACATTGATCAATGGAAGTGAGAGCCCAGAAACGAACCCATGCTTATTTGGTGAGTTAGATTAATTTGGTCAAAGGGAACAAGAATATACATGAGGAAAAGACAGTCTCTTCATAAATAGTGCTGGAAAAACTGGACAGCTACATGTAAAAGAATGAAACTGGACTACTTTCTTACAACATACACAAAAATAAACTCAAGATGGATTAAGTACCTAAATAGGAGACCTGAAACCATAAAAGTCTTAGAAGAAAAGAAAGGCAGTAATTTCTTTGATATTAGCCTTGGCAACATATTTCTGGGTATATCTCCTCAGGCAAGGGAAACAAAAGCAAAATTAAGCTACTGGGACTACACCAAAATAAAAAACTTTTGTTCAGTGAATGAAACCATCAACAAAACAAAGAGGCAATCCACTAAATGGGAAAAGATATTTGCAAATGATATATCTGATAAGGGGTTAATATCCAAAGTATCTAAAAAATTCATACAATATGACACCAACAAAAGAATCCCATTTAAAATGGGCAGACCACCCAAATAGACATTTCTCTAAGTAAGACATAGAGATGACCAAGGAACATTGGAAATGACACTCAACATCACTAATGATCACAGAAATGCAAATCAAAACTACAATGAAATATCACCTCACAGCTGTCCAATTGGCTAGAATCTGAATGACAAAAAATAAAAGTGTTGGTAAAGGTGGAGAAAAAGGAATCTTTGTGCACTGTTGGTATGAACATAAACTGGTAAAGCCAGTGTGGAAAACAGTATGGAGATTCCACAAAAAATTAAAAATACAAATACCATATGGTCTAGTAATCCTATCACTGGGTATTTACCCAAAGAAACCAAAAACACTAATTTTAAAAGATAATTGCCCCTCTGTATTTATTGTACCATTGTTTATAGCAGTCAAGACATAAAGAGGCAACTAAGTGTCTATTGATAGATGAATGAATAAAAAATATGTGTGTGTGTGTGTATTATGTGTGTGCATGTGTGTGTATATATGTGTGTATATATATATACACAATATGTATGTACATATATATGAATAACCACTTAAATACAAATATATATACATTATATAGATGTATAGGTTAGGTTTACTGCAAAACCTGACTCTGGCATATGTCCATAACTTAACCCTCCAGAGAGGTCTCCACTGTGCTAGCAGATAAGACCCACCAAGTTCCTGGGCCCTAATACTAACCCCAGATTTGTTTCTGGCACTACTGAAACTCTAAGCACTGGTCTGACAATGAAGGGATTTTGGACACCTGACCAATAACAAAAGACTCCGGCAGCAACACAGAAGGAAATCTTGCCATTTGGAAGACCAAAATGAGGCTAGTGCAGGAAGAATCTGAATGAAAACCTATACCAACATACATATTCACGCCCCCTGAACACAAACCCTTAAGCTTGACCTTCACCCTAACCCTAGTCTTCGAATCAGGCCTCCACGGAGGTCTCCATATTGTCAGCAGATAGAACCCTCCAAGCTCCTGGGCCCTAACCTTAGAATTGGTTCTGGCACTACCATTGCCCAAAACGTCTGTCTGAAAACCAAGGGATTTCAGACACTTGAACAACATCAGAAGACACAGCCAGCAACTGCAGGGAATTAAGCCATTTTGAAGACCAGAAAGGAGCTAGCACAGGAGGAATCTGAATGAAAAAAATAAGTCTATTTATACATTGAGGGCCTACCTGAACACAAATCCTAAACCTGACCCTCACCCTCAAATCAGTCCATAGGGGAAGACTGCAGGCAGATAACACCCTCCAAGCTCCTGAGCCTTACCTCTAACCCTAGACTTGGTTCTGCCACCATCAAGGCCAAATACTTGATCTAGAAACCAAGGGATCTGGGACATTGACCAACACCAAAAGACTCACCCAGTAACACAGAAGGAAATCATGCCACTTAGAAGACCTGAATCAGGCTAGTACAGGGGAAATCTAAAAGAAAACCTAAGCCAACCCACATATTCAGAGTCCCCTAAACACAATCCCTAAGCCAAACCACAGCCTATCCCTCACCCTGCACTCAGGCCTCTGGGGAGAACTCCAAACTTTGGGTAGATAGGACCCTTCAAGATCCAGGACTGTAGTCCTAAGCCTAGTCATGGCTCTAGCACCACCCAGGCCTAAAGCCTACTTCTGAAAAACAAGGGATTTGGCACACCTGACCAACATCAGAAAATTCAACCAGCAGTACAAAAGGAAATCCTGTCATTTGGAAGATTGGAATTGGGTTATATCAGAAGTAATCTGAATGAAAACCTAAACCAACTCACACATTTAGTACCTCCCTGAACACAAACCCTAAACTTAACCTCACCCTAACCCTTGTCCTCAACTCAGCCCTGAACGGAAGTCTCACACTGGGGGCAGATAAGACTCTCCAGTCCCGGGGCCCTAACACTAACCCTAATCTTGGCTCTGGCACTACCCCACCCTAAAGCCTGTATTCAAAAAACCGCGAATTTGGGACACCTGAAAAGGACTATCTTTCAACCATAAAAAAGAATGCCATCTTGTCATTTGAGACAACATGGATGTGCCTACAGGTAATTAAGCTAAGTGAAATATGTCAGAAAAAAAATACCATATGATTTCACTAATATGTGGAATCTAAGAAACAAAACCAATGAACAAACTGAAAGGAGAAACAGACCTGTAAACACAGAGAACTAGGACTGTTAGAGTGGAGGGAACGGGTACAATGGGTGGAGGGAGTGGCAGATACAGGCTTTCAGTTGTGGAATGAGTAAGTCATGGGTAGAAAAGGTATCGCTTAGAGAATATAGCCAATGGTATTGTACCACCATAAGCAAAGCATTGTGTATGGAGTTATTGAAACACGATGTACCCCTGAATCTAATTAACAATGTAATAATTATGTTACGTTATAGTGGGTCAACTATACTTCAATAAAAAAATAAATCACTCAAACCTAGATGATATTTCTTTATATTTTTAAAATCTAACTTGCATATCACTTTGTTTTAAATATAAATTGTCTGCTTACTATATTGATTAAAACCACCCTTTGGTTTTAAAAGCACAAGAAAATAGATTATTTTCTTTCATCTCTTTTCCAACCTAAGGCAAGCCTGAAGAAGTCTCCCAGCCCACAGAGGCTGCATTCCAAAGATAGCAGCCTGCCTAGGGAGAGCAGATCATTTCAGACGTGCTGTCACCTATGCTAACCTAAGGCAGTCCCATGGGCCATAACTGCTCATGAGGGGAGAGAAAACTGGTCACCGAAGTAAGATATGGTTGGCATAGCTGTTTATATTATTTTTGTCTTCATAGCAAAAATCCTGAGATCAGTAAGTCATTTGTTTTTGAGGGAGAAAGGAGGCAATTTTTTGGACTCTGGGAGAATGTACTCAACAGCACTGGATGGAAATTATCCAAGAAATACCTACAGGAAAGTTGTTTATTTCACACTTACTAGTAACACTCGCCCAACCTCTCACCTTGGTATCAGTCAGTGCCTGAGTCTCCACTGCTTTCCATGGCTAATCTCAACAAAAATCCCTTCCATTAGGAGAGATTTTATGCAGGCCAACCTACCTTCTCCCCGCTACTGTTCCAGAGGCAAAGATCTCACAGGATCCGCAGCAGTAATGTTTCCAGAGGATCCAACACACATTCCTTTGGGGCCTCTTGTGTTTGCCATGGGTTTTTATAACCTAGACAGCAAGAGCCATGAAAAGAAAGTTTGGTGGGAGCTGACGAGATAATTTAATGGAATTTCTTCCAACAAACAGGATGTCTGTTCAAATGAAATGAAAAGAACTAAGCCCTCTGAAAACCAAATGAACCACAGTGTAAAAGCCAAAGTTAGAAGATAGCCAAAAACACTTTTAAAAAATGCTGAGAGGATAAACATAATGCCAGCCAGTTGTGTTAATCTGTCTTCTTTCATAAGGGTATTGTCTCTACCTGTTCCAATTTAAATGTTGTTCCAGCCCCTTCCAATTCTAAAGAGCAAAGTAAAATGTAACCAGCATGTTTTATATGCCTTTCCTGGAGGCTATTACATATTTATATGGGAACAGTATTCAAGATTTGTATAGAGCATGTTAATGAAATACTGGCCTTTTTTCACCCTAAAGGATAGACTATTGTAAAGACTTGGTATTTATAAACAATCCTCCAAAAACAAATGTGGAAAATACAAATGAAAGCCCTAAATGCTCTTTTGATTGAAATGAGTTCTCATCCCCCCTCTTTTTTAAAAAAGATTTTATTTATTTGAGAGAGAGACAATGAGAGAGAGCATGAGAGGGGAGAAGGTCAGAGGGAGAAGCAGACTCCCCATGGAGCTGAGAGCCCGATGGGGGACTTGAGTCTGAGACTCCAGGATCATGACCTAAGCCGAAGGTAGTTGCTTAACCAACTGAACCACCCAGGTGCCCCCTCATTCCCTTTTTAAAAAGAGTTTAGCTTTCCCAAAGGATAAATGTATTTCTTATAAATTACATTGATCTTCACCATGAGAAAGTTTCTACAAAAATTAGAAATAACCCTTGATGCCAATGGAATTTAACAAAATAGTGAACATGTCTGTTCTCAACTGCTATCTTTAAAAATTATAAGATGCTTATGATATATTCACATTATCATATTTCTAAACCATTTCGCTGTCGGTGAACTGAAAACTCTGTTGAAATAAATTTTATTTTGGTTAGTGCTACTGGCTAAGTCACTTAGAGTTAATGATATCAGGTTGAATTTCAACCACATGTTGCATTGCTCCAAAGCCAAAGAGCATTCACGGTCCTTCCCATTTTCTCTAACTCTTCAGTCTGAAGCCGGGGCAGACCTACAATCATGAAAGGGGTGGATTATATTAAGAGGGAAGTGAATTTGACTTAGAATGACTAAAAAAACAACACAAATTCATGTCACCCATTCCACCTTTGTGATTGAAGAACACCATTTAGACTTTCTTCTGAGACTTGCTGTTTGTTTTTTGTTCTTTTTTTTTTATGCTGTTATTGATCAGGTCTGAGTCAACCCTCCTAATACTGAAAACCCTGTTGGAAGTAGTTAAAAATTTACATCTGCACAAAGGCATGAACCAGAAGAACCTTTGGGGTTGCCTGGAATTCTTTTGTATATGCAGTTGTAGAATCTTTGCTACTGGAGTGTGGGAGACTGATGTTTAAACCGTCTCATTCTAAGAAGTGAAAATCCTGGAATTCACTTACTCAACTTCAGTCACTTAGGAGATAAACAGAACCAGGCGGAACTCTGGAACCTGGCATTAAGGTCATAAAGCAGACCTACTTGAACAGTTTGAATGGGATTGATTTAACCTTAGAACCACACAGGAAAAACTTTCTGCATTCTGTCTCTAGGTCAGGGGGCTGTATATGAGCACTTGCAGACAGATGGGGAAATCTCTGTGACTCATGGAAGGACCAGAAGGAGGTATAAGTAATCAGTTTGAGGAATTGAGAAAACTGCCTCACATAATACATTACTATGTGACCAGCTATAGAGGAGTCTCCGAAGCCTCCAGTTCCTGCCAGAACAGGAATCCCCTTTGAGGGTAGTGATTTGGACAAACTCATGCCTGCCTACTCTGTCATGGGCCATGATTAACATCCAAATCTTGTATACTAGTCCCAGTCAATGAAGGATTAAGGTCTCTTTGGAAATGGGCCTGAATCCTCTTCTAAGAAAATGACATATGGACAGACCCACATTCAGGTATATAATTCTAGGGGTTGGGGAGGTTCATGGATACCCAATGACACAGATTAAAAATCTGATGCTAGAGAAGCTGACCACCAACAAGGTGAATTATTGGGACCCAATTATAGTTGGATAGCCCCACAGTCAGCAGCCAAAAGCTGATTCAATCACTCCGTTGTGTGAAGCAAACAAACAGAAAACACATTACTTCCCTGCCCTTTGATTATAGGTTAAGAAATAGGTTGTGCATCATCATCATCTCAGCTCTGAAACCTTGAGACTAAGAGGAATTGTAAAGCTGTTGAGAAATTTCCCATCCTATCCCATGTTCTCATATAGATGGACAATAAAATCCCATCACTAAGGTGATGTGTATAGAACTTCTTGTGACCTTCAAGAGCCAAACTAATACAACTGCCAAGATATGAGATGGGATGTCCCTTTGGGGTTACTCAACTGCCTCCTAGAAAGCTGGTTTCTCTCCTCCCCTCTTCCCCGTAAGATCACAACAAAGATGGGACCACCCCACATGCCAGCCCTTATCCTAGCTACTGATTGACTTTATTGCAAACATCTGTTGTTTGCCTCTTATTGTGGGCATGGAAGTGGGAAGTTTCTGGGTACTTGAACTCTGAAATGAGTAATCTGGTAACTTGGAAAACAACTGCTCATAAAGTTTGCCTAATAAAAGGTTGTGAGGGTGGGGAATTGAATCTCAATTAGAACTTGGACAGATTCCTAGGATTTTCTAACTGTCCTTCAGTACACAGTGTTTTAGAAGAGAATACTAGCCAAAATGAGTCACAACAAAAGTTCCATAGGCTACAGGAAATAGAAGCATCACAGAGATGCATAAAGATCTGGTCTATAGAGCATTCAGGACACCACCACTTCCACTCCAACAACCACACACATGTACTCATATATACCCTCACTTCTACAGCAAAGGCTCATATTCGGATATGTAAGATTAAGATGGAACCAGGGTTAAGATTTAGATCAATGTTCAAATCAAAGGGGACTCAAAGAGTCTTTAAAGAGAAAGTCTTGAAAAAAAATGGATAATCACTTTTCTAGAATGAATTATTTGAAGGCAGGGGATTAGACAAGATTCTCTTGCTCATTTTTCATTTCTGGAATTGATAATCTTAAGGAAAATTTCAAGAAAGTGTTAAGGAAAGGCAAAGCAGTTTTCTTGGCTAGATTATGAAAAATATTTTCTATTTTTTAAAAAAAGTTTCTCTGAAAAGTGATGTTAGATAGTGTATAGATGCACAGGTAGAAAACTAAACTATCTGGAATTATTGTTCACCCGTAACCATAAAAGCAGCAGTAACAGTAGCAAGAAACCCACAACCTCATCACCTGAGTTCTCATCCCTTGGGACTCCACATACCAACAGCCCCATTCAATGCCATCTCTCAGATCTCCCAAACTCCCTCAAATTCTCCCATTGTTACCCTTTGGAATCACAGCCCTCACATCTGGCCAACTGTTTCATCACATTGTTTTAATGAAAACCTGGCTCCTTCCGAGCACACTATTTTTTTCTGGGGCCCATTCAAGTGGAATGTTTTCTTTTTCACACATCTTGTACCACCAGATCTGGAGGTAGAGGATAATTTCCTCTCTGACCCTCACTGTCCCATCCACACATTGTACCTCCCTCCTCCGCAAATGCCCTTCCCTGAAGTTCAGACAACCGACTCTACCACCACATTACACCAGTTCTTTCTATAGTAGTTATATCTTTAGGTTATTCTCCCTCATTTGTTGAAGGTTTTTATGTCCAGGTTTACTGTTACCCTTATCTGGTATCATTTTTGGTGATTTTAATATTAAATTATTCCTGATACCCTGGCATCTCTCTTTGGCAACCTCTTCCTCTACCCTAGTTCAACTACATACTCCCGTGCAGTACCGTGGCTTTATCATTACCAATCTCTACATCTCACCATATTTCAAGCATTCTATTCTCCAACCAACTCTTTCTCTGTGCTATCCCAACTACAAAAAACATTGAGACCCCACAAAATTCCCAGTCCTTTGAACCACCTACCTTTTCAATATACCAGGCCCATTCTGTGTCCTAATTTCTCTCCTCACTTAGTTTACATTACCAGATTCCAAAATGTCGTTTTCCCTTTGTATTCTTCTCAAGTCCCTCACCCTTTTTCTCTTCCCAATGTATTGCTTGGCATAACCCCAAACCTAGTTAAATCTAGGTCTCTACCTATTGCATGACTACATACGTATAGCTGAAAATGGTTAAAAAACACAGTCATCTTTACCAGTCTCCCTTAAGATTCATGAAATCCACTGTTAATGGATCCTTTTATGATACCTATCTTTTTTTCTATCTTTTTTCTTTTCTCTAGTCCATTCATTCCCACATCTTACTCCAAAGCCATGTACCAAACAGAACCAGGATATTAAAAGGTATTACTTTCTTTAGCCATCTGGGCATCTAGGCAGGACCTATGGCCACCAGAACCTCTGAGCCAGGGGCCCCCCCACCCCAATAAACTTGTCCAGGGCTCAAAATGCCCTAATTATCCAAATGTGGAGCCCAAATATTTTATATATATATTTTTTAAATGTGTGCCATGACTTCGAAAGATTGGGAAAGCGGTCTTAGACAACAGTTCACACTTCCTTCTCCTTAAATCCCCATTATTTGCTTTCCTATTTTCATGCTAAACATCTGGCTTTATTCTATTTAATTGATAAAAACTGAGTCAATCAAAAGAAAACTTTCATAATTTCTCACCCCACATCTATTAACCTGCTTCTCCTGTTCCCATGAATGAGATTCATAATCCTCACTAAAGGAGACCCCCTCCTCTTGTGTTTCAGGTCCCTTTCCTCTTACCTACTCAAGGTATTCTGGGACAACTCTCAACTCTTCCCCCAGCTCCACCAACTGCCCATCCCCTTAAATGAAATGTTATTTTTCTCATCTTAAAAACAAAGAAAAAAACTTTGACCTCACTTCTCCATCTTCTTACCACCCATTTCTCTCCTTTCCTCCAAGCAAAACTCATAAAAATCTATACTCACAGTCTCTATTTTCTCTCTTCCCAGTCTCTAGAATTTGGCTGAAATGCTCTTGTAGAAGTTACCAATGGCATTTGTAATGCTAAATCCAGTAGCTAGTTCTCATTCTTTCATCTTAATTGACCTCAACATTTGACTAAGATGATCACTCTCTCCTTAAAACTCATTCTGAACTTGGATTTGAACACTTATTTCTGAATCCTCCCCCCATATTATCTCAGTCTCCATCTCTTTTCCATGGCCTCCAAAGTTAGTCTCAGGCTCTCACCTTCTTTTCTATATTCATTCAGGCCTTAGGTCATCTAATCTGAAAGCATCCTCAAACTTTAAAGTGCCTACAGAGCACCTGGGGATCATGAAGAAGTGCCAACTGTTCTACAGTCCTGGGGCAGAGTCTGAGAATCTGCATTTCTAACAAGCTCTTAGATGATATCAGTGCTACAAGTAGCAACAATCTAGTTCACTCTCAAGGTGTGAAACACAACTGATATGGTATAGATTTCTATTTCTGTCTCTACTCTGGACCACTCTCCTGAACTTCAGACTCATATATTCAACTGCTCATTTGACATTCCACTGGAATGTCTCAAACTTAATATCTTTAAAATATGTCCTTGATCCTGTCCCATCCCTCAACCAGCTTCTCTTTCAGATCTAATCTCAGTAAATACCAATATCATCCTTAAAGCTTCTCAGACCAAAAACCTTAGCACCATCCTTGAGTCTTCTCATCCTGTATCTAGTTTATCACCCAATTTTGTTGCTTCTGTCTCAAGATACACATGTGCAAAATCCAACCACCTCTCAGCTACACCATAGTTTCCACCTTGGTCTGAGTGGCTGGTCTCTCACTAGGATTATTGCAAGATACTCCTAACTGGTCTCTGCATTTACCCTCTATGTCTTTCAGCCTAGTCTCAACATAGCTGCAAAGTGACCCTGTAAAATATAACTCCAATCACTGTATTTCTCACTCAAAACATTCTAATTTTTTCCCTTGTCACTTGGAGTAAAAGCCAGTGTTCCTATAGAAGTCCATGTCATCTGCCCCCAACCACGCACCTTTCTTCATTCCTGATTCTATTTTCCTTTATAATCTGGACACAGTGCCTCTGTCCTGTACCTCCAAGGTACTGACAGTGATTCTGTCCTTGCTTTTGTTCTTCCATCTGTAGCAAATACTTTTCTCCACCGTACCAACATAAGTTACTTCTTCATTTCTTTCAGGTCTCTGCTTAACTGTCATCTTACTGGGCCCCCTAGGTGGCTCAGTCATTAAGTGCTGACTTTGGCTCAGGTCATGATTCCAGGGTCCTGGAATCCAGCCCCTCATAGGTCTCCCTACTCAGTGGGGAACCTGCTTCTCCCTCTGCTGCTCTCCCTGCTTATGTACGCGCTCTCTTTGTCAAATAAATAAATAATCTTTAAAATGTTGCCACCTTACTAATGAGGGCTTTTCTGACTATGGAATATGAAATTATCCCTCTAAATTTCTTACTTTTCTCCTTAATTACCATTGCTATATTACAAAGTTTAACCACGTATTTTCTGTGTCTGCTCACTGGAATATAAACTCCACGAGACTGAAAACTGCCTTTTTGTTTGCTGCTGTATCCCTAGCACCTAGAACACATGAGATGGCCCTCAATCTGTTGAGTATCTGGTTAAGAAGTTTTACTGGATGTCACCACCAATTTTTCAATAAATGCCTCTGATGTACCCTCAGGTGGGGTACATGGGTAGTTCAGTCAGTTAAGCATCTGACTCTTGATTTTGGCTCAGGTCATGATCTCACGGTCATGAGATCAAGCCCCATGTTGGGCTCTGTGCTGGACATGGAACCTGCTTAAGAAGGAATCTCCCTCTGCCCTTCCCACCTACGCCTTTCTCTAAAAAAAAAAAAAAAAAGAAAGAAAAGAGAAAAAAAATTTTAATTAAAAAAAAGTACCCTCAGGTGCCAGGTACCAGTTTACTGTCCTTATCCCTGGTTGACAAGACTCAGTCTCTCTGGTCAAACTGCTGCTGGGCTCCACTGGTTTCCTGAGCATCACAACTCCATAAGCCCACTTTGAAAGCCCACTCTACATGGTCAAAGATTCTTAGCTGGATGCACATTAGAATTACCTGGAGAGCATTTTAAACATCAATAACCTAGCCTCATGCTCCTAAGATTCACCTGTAATTGATTTGACCTGGGGCCTTGTCTCCTGCCTTCTCAAGTTCTTGAGGTTTTCACAAGGATTGCTCTTATGATTATCTCAATCTTAGCTCAGGCTGCATAACAAAGTACCACTGACTGGGTGGCCTAAACAACAGAATTATTTCTCACATTTCTGGAGGTTGGAAGTTTGAGGTCAAGGTGCCGGCAAATCTGGTATCTGGCGAGAGAGAGCTGGCTTCCTGCTTCCTACCAACCTTCATCTTGGTGCATCCTTGAGGAAAAAGGGCCAGAGAGCATTCTGGGATCTCTTATAAGGGCATGAATTTCATTGTGAAGGCTCCACCCTCATCACCTAATTTCCTCTTAAATCACCTAATTTCCACCTCCTGATAGCATCAGCTTGGTATTAGGTCTTTAACATATGAATTTGGGGTGGGAAAACACAAATGTTCAGTCCATAGGAAGCACTTTGACTTCAAAAGGCTAATCTAGATAAGCGGCTTTTTAAAACTTGAATGTTAATAATAATCACCTGGAGGGTTTGTTGAAAGAGTTTCCTGGGCAAATCCCAGTGACTCTAATTTAATAGGTTGGGGGAGGGTTTCTATGAATTTCTAAACTCATAGGGAATGTTAAGATGCTAGAGGCCCCAGAATCACCCTCTCAGAACCACTAGTCTAGTTCTTTCAGGTTGATTAATATTTCTGTGGAGTAACTTCAGTATCTTTCCAGGGACTGAGTTTAGGAATTCTTAGTGGGACAGCATTTCCTGCACCTGCTCCTAGAGATCCCACAGCTGAGGCTCTTTCACTCACCCTTTCCTCAAAATAAGTCTCCTCCCCAGTAGTGAGGACACAGCTAATTTTCCTTTTTTAGAAAGCTTGACTCTGAATTGTGTTGATTTAATATTTAAAGTATTTATACGAATATTTATTAAACTCCTATGATTCACAAGGCACCATGCTGGGCACTGGAGAATACAAGTGTGTTGCCATAGCAAGATTAACCACCTGTCCCAATGTGTTTTTCTGAATTCCTTCCAAGGACTGGCAGTTAGCCTATGGAATTATTCCAGAGTTCTCCAGGTGGGAATGCAGATTAGGCTTCTGTGGGAAACTGAGTGTGCCCTCACGACCCTAGCAGCTACTAGCAGTTTGTCCAAGAACTCTACTTTTAAGAAATAAAAATCAGGTACTATCTTCCCTAAACTGACCCTAAAGGATAACAGATGGAAACATTGTTGATATGCAATTATTTTCCAGCCAGTGGTAAGGATTTCCCATGTCCTTTCCTTGCGGAATAAATGTTCTAGGCCAACCTTACCCAAAACACAAGGTGTAAGTGGAACATGGAAAAAGGGTTGCATGCTCAAATATACTAGGAAACATTGCATACACTATTCCACTCTTATAAAGTCAAAAATGAACCTCTGCATATTATAGGCTCTGAGGTTACTGCAACTAGTAACCTAAAACATCCCACTAAACAGACTGAGAAAGTACTGATACAGGTTAATTCAAACCCTTTGTTATTACAACTTTATAGACTTTGGAATATGTTAAAAAGAAGCACTTAGACATTAACAAAGACTATTAAAAATAGATGACAGAGCCATAATGCTGAATCTTGGTAGTGCTTGAAAACATGAGCTTGATCCTGCTGTGAGCCTTCTGTTTTTCTGAGATTTTCTGAGATTTTAAGACTGTGGGAGAGTAGAAAAGAGCCAGTAGGCTCTCTAAAGATGAAAGCATAACTAGGAAATGATTCTCTGATTCTGTGTGGCAAACTCAGACGACTTTCCTCTGATTAGAAATGAGTCTAAATTTTCCAGTGGCTCAAAATTCGGGAGTGAGATGTGATTTCTGGAAAGACCTGTAACCTCTCTGAACCTCAGAATGAAAGAACCTCCTTAGATTATGTAAGAAACAAAATGAGAATTATATATAAAATGCAACTGGCACATAGTTGGGTTTGTGTGTGTGTGTGTGTGTGTGTGTGTGTTTGTTTGTTTAAAGAGCTGGTTCAAGGGGTTACCCAGGAGGTGAAAGATCAGAAAAAATTGAAAACCACAGGAATTAATATTAAGCTGGAGGACAACTTCCAGAACACCAAAATGAGGAGCTCTGTAGACATGCAACCCAGTGGGAAAAAAAAACCATTACTGGTAGAAATTACCAAACAACCATTTAAATTCTCTGGAAATTGTCCTTATGGCACACAGCAAATGAAGAAGCACTTACGCAAGAAAATATGACTGTTAGCAGAACAACAGAAGTCTATCGTACTTTAGCCACAATTTACTCCCTCTTGCCTCCCCTAGCTTCGACAGAAGCTCTACTCTACTTGCCATGGTTAAGACAGCTACGGGGTTCCCTCTCCCCAAAGGTCATAGTTGGACCATGGTATCTCCCTAGGGGTGCAGGTCAACAACAGTTCTCATTCCTCTATCCCACAGCTCCGTGTTGCAAAGGCTAACTCCAGATGAGTGCAACGGGGAGGTCATGGGCTCCCTTCCTCCACCAAGTCCCCATTGTAACAGAGGATCATCCCAGATATGGCAGGCCAAAAATACTGCCATCACTCCAGCTCATTCATAGCTGGAAGTTCTATACCAGGAGATGCAAGCTTAAAAGACCAGAATCTACCACCCCTACCCAAAACTTTGCTATAAAGCTAAGGTGTAGCTCCAAGAGAAATAGAAACTATATTTGCCCCCAGCTCTAGAGCAGAAAATCTGACTCCCAGATTTTGTCTAGGTGGAAAGCCACACCATAAGGACAGATAACTCTCCCCCCCAAAAACTGACTTTATTTGGGACAGAGTAAGGGAAGCTCAAGCCTGAAAACACTCTCAGAAACATTGGAGATTTAGGCGGTTAAGTAATGGAGAGTTGGCTGGTAACAACAAGCACAACAAGCTAAACCACTGGGTCAGTTAATTTATCAGAGAGAATTGGGGGAAAGAGCTAAGAAAAAAAAAAATCTAAATATGTATCCAGTTGTAGTTTAATCACATAGAGGGATTCTTCCAAGTGATTTTAAAGCATAGTAATATTCCTGCATCTCTCTGGTGGAATATACCCTAAAGATGAAAACAACTTGAGGGAAAATAAGAAAAAGGAAATTAAATATTCTTCAGTAATCACATTGTTGGTGTTGTGTTGTACTGTTATTCTGAAGCTGGAATGGGATAGGACAAGTGGAAAATTATATAATATCCTAATTCTTATCATTGTGGGTGTTGTTGAGACCTAAGACTCTTGGCATGGAAGAAAGAAAATACATATAGATGATAGAAGAGGGTAAGCAAAAACCTGAAGTACAGAATTTGAATTGAAAGTAATAGTATAAACTTATGACAATATTTTCAGGATAGTAAATATAAAAATAGGTAAAGATATAAAAATAAAAATAGAAATATATGGAGATATACTTCTTGGCTCACTTCAAGTCTGTTATATTTTTTGTTTATTTCTTAGGTCAATCCACTGGGAAGACTAATTCAAGGACCAATCCAATTTAGCAACTCTAGTGACCAAATTTTGGTCTTCAAACACCATTTCCTACTGAACGGAACAACAGCTCCTTGAAGGAATGATTAATTCGATGTTTGCAAGTAAGCTGAGTCAGCTTAGAATATCTTCATATACCAAAATGCAAGGAAACTATCAAAACCTATTAGGGTGTATCAAAAAAGATTTAGAAGCCAAGAAGAAGCTTCTGGATCTAACTGCCAATTTATAGGAAGGAGGATAGTAACTTGTTAAACAAGACTATGGAGATGAAAATAGCAAACCCCAGACTGGAAAACTGCAAAGGATAAACAATCCCGTTCTTCAACCAGTAAGTTGCATGCAAAAAAAAAAAAAAAAAAAAAAAAAAGAGAGAGAAGAAAATATAGGGACACTCTATAAAGGGCTTAAGAGATATATGAATCAATCACAACAGGTAACCTTACCTGGATCTTGATTCAAACAAACTATAGGCAGTCTATGTTTTGTACTGTTGGTTCAAATTTCAGTTACCACAGTATTGCCAACAGTGAATTACCGCATAAAGTGTAAACGTCACTACCAGCTTTTCAGTCCACAAATCACTACCTAAATAACAGATCTGCACCATGCTCAGTGACCAATCATATCATTTTTTTCACAGTCTGTGGGTGATCAGTCACTGTGCAATTGTTACTCAGCACACTAACAAACAACAAGGTGTGTGGAGTGTGTGGTTATGTGGCCTCCTTGTCTCACAGTGATAAACCTACATGATACTTTACAAAAATGGAGAATCAAAAGAGACAACTGGCCAACAAAGATGAAAAGGCAGCAGAGGTAAAAAGCAATAATGACAGAAATGAGATTCAATCGAGTTACAGAAGAAAGAGCAGACCGAGGACATGCTGATACTGCAGCCATTCAAGAGACGGCAGATACACAGCCAGAAGAACTTAGTGAAGGCAAACGTAGGGACATAAATGAGGAAAGTGGTTGTGACAAAAAGACAAAGATGTCCCAGAGAAAGTGACATCTTGGAGATATTTCATAACTTTGGAGGCCCAAAGGATAAAATGTTGGAAGGCAATCCAAACTTGGGATGGAGTTGCCAAGACATAGAAGAGATTCTGTCTTCATATTTTAAGTCTCTCGACCAGAAGGCAAGTACTGCTCAAACTCTTCTTGGTAAGTATTTTACCAAGAAATAAAACACTTTAATTCTCAATGTTCCTAATGTTTTAAATTATAGTGTAGTAAATAAATATTAGTAACACTAAATTTTTCATTTTCTTCCATATGTATAACCAACAGTAAGGGAGTTTTAAATGTTTAATATTTTTAAAGGTCATGGAACAATTATAATTTTTCTCTTCAATTATTTGTTTTATCTTTGCATGGTCACTTTTATAGTTCTATACTACTATGCAAAACAAAGACCATTTATATTTGAAAAAATGAGACAATGACACTTGTATGTTGAGTGGATATTTGAGGATATTAAGGACTTTTTTTGGTTGTGGCAATGGCACTGTGGATATATTACAAAAAGGAGGAACAGAATAAGAGAAAAAGTCCTTGTCTTTTAAACATATATGCAGCTGAAGTTATAAAATGTCTGGGATTATATACGAGCCCTTGGTAACCACCATTCTGCCCTGTGTATTAATCTTTCTTTTTTAAAGAAAACAGTAAAACTTATTTTTTTATATTAAAATTTTTGTTAAATTATAACTTTCATTTCATAGGAGTTAATTGCAAGGTACCTTTCTGTATTTTTTAAGCATTTGTGCCAATACTTACCAATCAGAATACAATTCAGTTTTAGTTCCATTTATCAGCATATCTGTCATTCCTGATAATTAAAGATCATTGCTATTATTCCATCAAAGTCCAGGTGAACTAAAGAGTTGTTTATACAGCAAAACTTTTAACTTAATTTCTAATATTCACAATGGTTTAAGGAGAAAATGTCTTGGAGGTTCATTTAAGTTGGTCTGTGACTCTCTGTGCTCAATTTAGTAGTTGGCATATGTGTTTTTTGGGGAAATCAATTATACTAAAAATAGAACCAAATATCCACAAGGGGGCAGTTCTTAAAGGTCATTCTGTAATTTGATTTTTGGCAGTTCTGAAGATTCCAAATTTTTGGAAGATTCTATACGTTGAAGAATGGAAGATATAAATTGTGTCTTTTTATCCAAGTTACTATTCAGCATTATTGTTGCATTAATTCATTTTGCTATTTGAAATTAAAGGCCAGTATTAGCATATTCACTTAAACAAAAATTTTCGACCACCTTTTCCAATACACTGTATCATTCTACAACTAGAGAAAACTGAGTTATTAAAAAAGAAGTGAGCATTCTTACCATAATGAATTAAGGCTAAGCCTTAAAATTCTGCCAAGAATTCTCCCTTCTCTGAGAAAGTACATAGATACTAATTCCCCCAATTCCCTTTCAAATGACAAATAATGACTTGGGTCTCTTTGGGTCTACACATTGGAGACAGCTTATAATTCTCAACCTATTGTTTTGGAGTTCTCATGCCCTAATGTATTTGTCTTGAATTTATAAAGGTTTAAAGGGGTTTTTTAATAAGGAATCGATTGTCCACACCTGTTTTAACAGGCCAAGCAGGTTTTTATATTGAGCCCTTTAAGCCTCATTCTAAATTGTCTTCCACATAGTATTTGAGGTTCTTTATTTAGCAAGCTACTAAAATATTTACATTGGGGGTTTTACTAACCTTTCACTCTAATATGTAATAATTTCCCAGCTCCAGAAGATCCCTGGTTACTGGAAGGAAATGTATTTAACTTCATTGTTGTTGTTGTTTTTTTCTCATAAAGAGGATGAACAAAGTAAAAGGGCTAAGAAATAAATGAAAACAGTGTGTGTCAGATGGGATTAGGCATAGACTGAGAAATGGGAAACCCAACTCACAACTTGAATATAGAAACAATTATTTAAAAGTAGGAAGCTGTCATCAAAATAGCTTATTTTTTTTAAACGTTAAAGGGAAGGGGAAAATTTTCTGATATAAAGAAGGGCCAACTGTTAGTTCGAGCAATGGAGCTTGAGTGACCAATATTGACTTTTCATCTTGTTTCAGTACTGTACTTCTTAAAGTAGCGATTCTTTTGTCATATATTGTTTGCATTTGACTCCTTCTACCTGGAAAGCTCTATTTTTTTTTTTTTTTTAACTCAAATGAACTACAAAGACTCCTGCTTTCAAATCTGGCATGTACAAATCTTAGAAGTCATGACTCCAATCAACCTGACAACAAGTAAAAAGTTGAGCAAACTGAAAAAAACAGTAACTCTTCTTAGATATGTCAGAGAAGTAAGGTCACAGGGCAAACCGTTGACCCCACAGGTGGAGAAACAAGAGAGTTGGATACAGACACTTACCTGAGTAGAAACCACCAAGCAGAAAGCTCTGGAACCAGTACTGGGTTAGGAAAACCTAAACTATAACCAATGACTTGTTAGAGGCTCAGTGTGGACAAGCCTGAGAGATGAAAATTCTAAGGAGACCCAATCTTCAGAGGAGAGGGACATACACGTCCATGTTTCACTTCCAGGACCTCAAACAGGTACTCACACCCTCACATCTGTTGCTTCCAGCAAAGTGAGGGTAAAACTAACTATTGGAACACACACACACACACACACAGAGCATTCTGTTTTTCTTACCAAGACCTACCCTCAGGAGAAAGCATTTTATCAGAGCCTAACCTACCTAGTAAAAGAAATACCCAATTCCAGTCTATTCTAACCATCCTACTCCACTTAAAAGAGGAGAAAAAGAAGCTAAGAAACACTAGTGAAATTCACAGTCTAAAGACAGGCTTACCAAAAGACTAGGACCTAATTAGAGGACTGCAGAATGGTTGGCTCTTCCCAGACATTATTACTATACAATTAAAGATCTCTTTACCAAAGCTCCTTTTCCCTACAATATCATACTTTGATACATGATACTACATACATGATACTACAATATCACGACTTTGAAGAAATATTACAAGGCATACTCAAAGGCAAAAAACACCGTTTAAAGAGATCAAATAAGCATCAGGACTAGAGGAAGATATGACAGAAATGTTGAAATTATCAGATGAGAAATGCATAAAAACTATGATTAATATCCTAAGGACTCTAATAAAAAAGTAGACAAGATAGAAGAACAGGTAGATAATGTAAGCAGAGAGATGGAAATTTTGATGGAATCAGAAAGAAATGCTGAAGATCAAAAACACTGTAACAGAAATGAAGAATGTCTTTGATGGACTTGTGTGTAGGTGGAACATGGCTGAATCCCTGAGTTTGAAGACATAACAATAGAAATCTCCAAACTGAAAAGCACAGAAAAAAAAAAAACAGACTGGAAAAATATAACCCAGAATATCCAAGAACTGTGAATAACTAGAAAAAGTATAATACACCTGTAACTGGAATACAGAAGAAGAGAGAGAGAAAGAAACAAAATAAATATCTGAGGCAATAATGACTGAGAGCTTCCCAAATTAATGTCAAAACCTAAACTAAGGTCCAGGAAGTTCAGTGAACACCAGACAGGATAAATGCCAAAAAAGCCCTCCCCAAACCTAGGCATATTTAAATTGCAGAAAATCAATTTAAAAAAAAAACTTGAAAGAAGCCAGAGGAAAAAATACTTAAATACTTTATCTATGAGGAGAAAAAATAAAAATTACGTATGATTACCCTCAGAAACCATGCAGGCAAGAAGAGTGGAGTAGAATATTTAAAGCACTGAGAGTGGAAAAAACAAAACAAAACAAAACCACCAACCTAGAATTCTATGCTCTGCAAAAATTATCCTACACAAGTAAAGGAGAAATAAAGACAGTCACAAACAAACAAAAATTGGGAGAATTTGTAGCCAGTAAATGTAACTTAAAAGAAATGTTAAAAGAAGTTCTTTAGAGAGAAGGAAAATTATTTAGGCCAGAAACTCAGATCTACATTAAAAAAGGAAGAACATCAGAGAATGAATAAGTGAAGGTAAAAAAAAAATTTTTTTTCTTTCCTAAATGAAAGGTCTCACATATTTATTACTGAACCAACCTAACTGGTACAGAAACAAAATAACAGAAAAATAATTTTCCTGATAAAATGTGTCTATTGTTCAACTATAGTGATATCTACAGAGTGATATGATACAAGCAAGTGACCTTCATGCAGTATAAATACTTATACCATCTCATGTGTGATTCCTTATAGACCCAGGTTCTTGGTTCTTCTCTAATGTCTCTTGTTGGAGTTGTACTTGATTTTAGTACCAGTTTTCATCCAAATCCACTGGGGAATGATTTGTTTCTTGCCCAGGAATCACTTGATCTTGAAAATCCTGGGAGAAGACATGGTGAGGAATAGTCAACTGTAAAAGCTGCAATGGTAGAGAAAAGGAGAGCTTTTTTTTCTTGTTCTTAATTGATCAAAAAATTACAGTCTGGGGGCACCTGGGTGGCTCAGTCAGTTAAGCATCTGATTTGATTTCAGCTTGGGTCATGATCTCATGGTCCTGAGATTGAGCCTCATGTAGGGCTCCAGGCTGGTCATGGAGCCTGCTTGGGATTCTCTTTCTTCATCTCCCTCTGCCCTTCCACCTGCTCACACTCTTGCTCTCTCTCAAAATAAATAAATAAATGAATGAATAAATAAAAATAAAAATAAGAATAAAAAAAATCATAGGCTGTTCAATAAGTAGTAACAACAATGTATTTGATCACATATACTATATATATCATCATATATATATATGATCATGTTTAAATAAAATATAGTTAATGATAGAAATGATACAAGGAACAAAAGAGAGGAATTAGGAATATTTTGTGATTCTGAGCTGCCTATACTACCAATGCAGTGGTATAGTATTACTAAAGGAGACTTAGATCAATTGTAAACATATATTGCAAATTTCAGGGTGACCACTAAAAAAAAAACAAAAAAAAAGTACAACTGATATGCTAAGAAAGGAGAGAAAATAGAATCATATAAAATCCTTAAAGCTACAAAGGGGAGAAAAAGTGAGAATGTCAAAAATACCCAATAGAAAATAGTAAAAAAATACGGTAGCTATTAATTGAACTGTATCAATAATCATTATACATTTCAATAGTCTAGAAACACTGATTAAAAGATAGAAGTTGTCAGAGGGAATAAAAAAATAAGATCCAGTTATATGCTATCTACAAGAAACCTATTTTTAATATTAAGAAGCATAGATAAAAAATACAAGCATGAAGAAAGTTATAGCAGGGTAACATGTGCCTAATAGCAGCAGCACATAAAAATACATGAAGCAAAAAAAAAAGGAGAAACTGAAATAGATGAATCTACTATTACAGTTGGAGACTTTACTACCACTCCAAAGTAAATAACAGATTCAGCAGACAGAAAATCAGTATGGACATAGTAGAACTTAATAGTACCATTAATCAACTGGATGCAACTGATATCCATAGACTACTTCATCCAACAATAACAAAATACAAACTCTTCTCAGCCTCACATGGAACATTCACTAAACTAGATCACATTCTGGGCCATAAAATAACCTTAACAAATTTAAAAGAAAAGAAATTACATGTTGTCAAAC
Organism: Mellivora capensis; assembly: GCA_004024625.1. NCBI lineage: Eukaryota > Metazoa > Chordata > Mammalia > Carnivora > Mustelidae > Mellivora > Mellivora capensis. Next base: position 28,945 of record PISX010006326.1, read on the forward strand.
TACAATGGAATTAAACTAGAAATCAACCAAAAATGCTGGAAAATTCCAGAATGCTTGGAGAGAAAGCATTATATTTCTAAATAACATATGAGTCAAAGAAGAAATCTCAACATAGATGAAAAAAAAACTTGAACTATATAAACATAAAAAATAACTTCTCAAAACTTGAGGCATGAAGCAAAAGTAGTGCTTAGGTGAAAATTTACTACATCGAATGAATATATTAGAGAAGAAGAAAGATCTAAACTTATTTATCTAAGCTTCCACCTTAGAAAATTAAAAAAGGAAAGCATATTAAATGTAAATTAGATAGAAGAAAGAAAATAATTAAAATTGAAACTGATTAATGAAATTGAAAATTGGAGATCAATAAAGTAAACCAATAAAACAAAAACACTGGTTCTTTGTAAAGATCAATAAAATAGATGAGCCACTAACCTGGCTAACTAAGAAAATAACAGAGAGGACATAAATCACTAATATCAGAAATGGAAGAGGGGAAATCATTACTGGACATTAAAAGGATAATAAAATAATATTATGGAAAACTTTATGCCCATACATTTGATAACCTAGATGAAATGGACCAATTCCTTGAAAGATATAATCTGCTAAAACACAAGGAGAGTCAATCTGAATAAGCCAATTAAAGAAATTAAAACAATAGCAACTTTCTTTTATTAAGATTTATGTATTTATTTATTTTAGAGAGTGAGAGAGTGTGTTTGAATGGGGGGAGGGGTGGAGGGACAGAGAAAGAATCCTCAAGCAGACTCTGCACTGATTGCAGAGCCTGACACAGGGCTTGATCCCCGGACCCTGAGATCATGACCTGAGCTGAAATCAAGAGTCAGATAGATGCTCGGCCAACGGAGACACCCAGGTGCCCTAGTAATTAATTACTTTCTGAAACAAAAAGCACCAGGCCTAGATGAGTTCACTGATGAATTCTACCAAACATTTAAGGATGAAATTCTATCAATTCTCTACAATTTCTTCTCTGCTTAGAAGCAGAGGTGATACTTTCTAAGTCATTCCTTGAAACCAGCATTACCCTAATACTTCAACGAACAAGGAAAAGAGATCATTATCTCTCATAAACATAGATGCAAAAGGCTCAGTAAAATATCAGTAAGTCTAATCCAATAATGTATAAAAAGAATTATACACCATGACCAAGTGGGATTTATCCTAGGTACGCAAGGCTGGTTCGGCATTTGACAATCAATTAATGTAACCAGGGTACCTGGGTGGCTTAGTTAGTTAAGCATCCAACTCTTGCTTTCAGCTCAGGTTGCCATCTTGGGGTCATGAGATCGAGCTCCCCGTTGGGCTCCATGCTCAGTGAGGATTCTGCTTGAGACCGCCTCTCCCTTTCCTTCTGCCCCTCCCACTCCCTGTACTCTTTCTCTAAAATAAATAAATATATCTTTTTTTTGTTCTAAAGAAAATAAATTAATGTAATCTACCATAGTTACAGACTAAATAAGAAAAAATCACAATTATATCCATAGATACAGAAAACACATTGACAAAATCCAATACCAATTCTTGATAAAACCCTCAGGAATGTAAGAATAGAGGGGACTGTCTCCACTTGATAACGAACATCTACAAAAACCCTACAGCCATCATACTTAATGGTGAGAAACTTAGCTCTTTCACCACAAGATAAAAACAAGTCAAAGATGTCCCCTCTCACCATTGCTTTCAGCATCCTACTGGAAGTCCTGGCTATGGAACAAGACAAAAAAAGGAAATAAAAGGTATACAGAATGGAATGCCTGAGTGGTTCAGTTGGTTAAGTGTCCAACTCTTGATTTCAGCTCAGGTCATGATCTCAGAGTTGTGAGACTGAGCTCCACATCAGGCTCTATACTTGGTGGGGAGTCTGCTTGAGATTCTCTTTCTCCTTCTGCCCCTCCCCATTCCAAGCTGGCTCACATTCTCTCTCAAATACATAAATCTAAAAAAAAAAAGTTAAAAAATTAAAGAAGATATGCAGATTGGAAAGGAAGAAATTAAACGGTCTTTCCTCACAGATGACATGATCATATATGTAGAAAATTCAAAAGAATTGAAAAAAAAAAACCCTCTTGAAACTAATAAGTGATTATAGCAAGGATGCAGGATACAAGGTTAATATCAAAACTCAATCACTTTCCTATTTCTAGCAATAAGCAAGTGGAATTAGAAATTAAAAACACATCATCAGTTACATTAGTAGCTCTCCAAAAATGAAATAATTACAAATCTACCAAAATATATATAAAATCAATATATGAAGAAAACTTATAATAACTTTGATAAAAACTTTAATGAACAAAATCTAAAAATAATTAAATAGGGAGAAATTGATGTTCATGTGTAGGAAGACTCCATATTGTCAAGATGTTCTTCTTCCCAACTTGATTTATAGTTTCAACATAATCCCAGTCAAAATCCCAGCAAGTTATTTTGTGGATATCAGCAAACTGATTCTAAAGTTTATACGGAAAAAATAAAGACAGAGAATACCTAACTCAATAATGAAGAAGAATAAAGTCCAAGAACTGATACTACCCAATTTCAAGAATATAGTATTGGCAAAAGAATAAACAAGTAGTTCTGTGGAACAGAGGAGAGCCGGAAACTAGACCCACATAAATATAATCAACTTACCTGTGACTATGAGGAAAGGCAATACAATAGAGAAAAGATAAGATTTTTTCAACAAATGGTGCTGGAATACCTGGACGTCTAAATGCTAAAAAAATGAATCTAGACAGAGACATTATATTCTTTTTTTTCCCAGACATTATATTCTTTACAAAAATTAACTCAAAATGGATCACAGATTTAAATGTAAAACACAGAACTGTAAAACTTATAGAAGATAACATAGTAAAAAAACCTAGATGACCTCGGGTATCATGTCGACTTTTAAGATACAACACCAAAGGTACAATCAGTGAAAGAAAATCTGATAAGGTGGACTTCATTTAAATTTAAAACTTCTGCTCTGCAAAAGAAAATGTCAAGAGAATAAAAAGACAAGCCACAGACTAGGAGAAAATATTTGCAAAAAAGATGTCCGAAAAAGAACTAGTATCCAAAATACACAAAGAACTCTTCAAACTCATAAGAACCCATAAGAAAACAAACAGCCTAATTAGAAGATGCACAGAAGAACTGAACAGACACCCCACCAAAGAAGATAGACAAATGGAAAATTAGTATATGGAAAGACATTTAATAGCATGTATCATTAGGGAAATGCAAATTAAAGCAACAATGAGACACCACTAAACGTCTATACTAGAATGGTCAAATTCCCAAACACTAACAATGCAAAGTGCCTGGAAGCTTGCAGAGAAACAGGAACTCTCCTTCACTGCTGGTGGAAATGCAAAAAAGACAGCTACTCTGTAAGACAGCTTGATGGTTTCTTATAAAACTAAACATACTCCCATAAGATCTCTGGTATTTACCCAAAAACCTGCACAAGGATGTTTATAGCAGCCTCATTCATAATTGCCAAAGCGTGGAGGCAATCAAATCCGTCAGTAGGTATATCCAGATAATGGAATGTTATTCTGCCCTAAAATGAAATGAAATATCAAGCCATGAAAATACATGGCTCCATGTCTTTAAGAGGAAATTTAAATGCATATTACTAAGTAAGAACAGCCAATCTGAAAAGATTACATACTCTATGATTCTAACGATGTGGCATTTAGAAAAGGCAAAACTACAGAAACAGTAAAAAGGTCAATTGCTGCCTGGGAGTAGGAAGAAGGAGCAGATGACTAAGGGTTCGCCAAAGGTGAAACTTCATGTAAATCATGGTGTTTGGGTGATAATGATATGCTGATTATAAAAAAGGTACTACTCTGGTGTGGAATGTTGACAGTGGGGGAGGCTACGTGTATGGGAGTACAAGGAGTTTATTGGGACTGTACCTTCTGCTCAATTTAATGTGAACTAAAAACTGCCCTAAAATATAAGGTACATTAGTTTAAAAAAAAATTAGAATAGCGCATGCTCTGATACTGACCTCTTGGGGTCATGTGTGAAAACAAACCTCTCCAAATAAGGAAAGACATGGTTGGAGGACTTAGTAGGAGTCTACTTTCTATCTACCACACCATGGCCCTGCAACTTACATGAAGAAACTCTGCAAGGAAGAAAGGGAGACCAAAGAACCCTCACCTATTAAACATAAGGATTTAAACAAAGAAAAGCCACCCAGCTTCTAGAAATACTATTTCCCTTGATGAGATTTGCTCATCGAGACCTATCAGGCCACTATCTGAAAAGGCTTTCAAATAAATAAATGGACACTCACAGAATATACAACTTTTTTGTTCTATTAGCCTCACCTTTAAAACACAAATACCCTCAAAAGCATCCTAAGTCATGAAAGTGGGGAACACAACAAGATATTTGTATAACCCTGTTCATAAAAGCGTTATTCAACACAGTCAAAGGTGGAAGCAACCAAAGTGGACAAATGAATAAATACAATGTGATATGTCCATATAATGCAGTACTCAGCTTTAGAAAGTAAGGAAACTCTGACATATACTGCAAGATGATGAACTGTGAAGACACAGTAAGTGAAATAAGCCAGTTGCAAAAAAACAAATACTCTATGATTTCACTCATGAGGTACTTAGAGTTGTCACATTCATAGAGACAAAGGTTGCTTGGGACTGGGAGGAGGGAAGAATAGAAGTTTTTGTCGAATGGCTTCATATTTTCATTTTTGCAAGATGGAAAATGTTCTGTGGAGGGATGGTGATGATGACCGCATCATAATGGGATTGTACATAAGGCCACTGAATGGTACACTCAAAAATGGTAAATGTTAAGTTATATGTATTTTACCACAATTTTTAAAAATAAATCATTTTTTAAGAGCATCTTAAATTTATGTGGGATTCTCAAGAAGCTGTATTTAAAGAAATGATTCGTGTTTTGTGTTCCATGATCCTTAGAGACTGAAGTAAGAGATCAATGAGACATGAGTAATGAACACATCTGAAGACAGCTAAGTTTCACACAAATATAGGGATTTTATTGGCACATGATATTTTCTTACAGTAATAAATAGAATGTAATATTAACAGTTAGTTTGGAGTTGGGAAGGCATGTGTCCTTGATAGGAGAGGTCAGATTTCATGGTACCATTTTCCAAGAGGGAACCTGTGTGCTGGCAGAGAATCATACAGAGGTGCAAATCTTTGTGAGCCCCCATGCTTCTCTCCACACCATCAAGGTAATTTGTAACTTCTGGTCAACAGCCCCCCCATTTTTTTTCCTTCAGTTTTAACATATCATAAAAAGAGCTAGTGCCATAAAAAACCAACATTTCACATATAAAATTCTTTTAATACAAATATAATTCATAATAGAATCATCTTAAAATACAGCCATTTATGAGTTTGAAATATTAAAATAAATATTTCCTAGAGAAAATTTTACTTTCATGACAAACTTATAAAACAGAAGTATATAAAACAAATTGATTGACTCTTCCCTGTGTCTCCCATTATCTTTCCCACTCAGTCTACACTAGGAGGAAGGGCCTAGAGTTAGCCTGAAACTGCATTAACATTACCCTATACGTACCCTACATCTTTGGATTTCATGTACATCTACCTGCAGTGCCCACAGCCTATATGCTTACATACTCTTCCCAGAGTTTCTGGGGGCAAGAAGGATTTCCTGCACCAATTTTCATTAAAGCATTTTTTCTAGCTATCCTTCTGTTCAAAGGTCTTATGAACTTGTTACTTTCTGGAAACTGGGGAAAGTCATGTCAACTTCTGCATCAAGGGAATTATCCTGTCCCCCACATGGGACTGTAACAGCCCTCTTCCTGGGTAAGGAATGTATACTAATTGCCTGAATTATTTGGATTTTTGGTAAAGCAGTGAGTGGTATTAACATGGATTTTCCAGATCAGGAAGTTCTTTCTCCTGATACCTAGATGTTACACGGTGTATATTTTGACGAGCTGACTTGTGACTATTGAAGTACTCTAATACTTGCTTTGAAATAAAACAGTCCAAATACATAAGAGACAACAGAATTGTATTTTTAAGTACCTGGGGAGAGTAGAGGCAAAGTGATATAAACTTATATAAACCACTAAAGTTTCCAATCATCTTTACTTAATCATATTTTATAAAGTAGTATGATTACAGTTTTCCTCCAATAATACAAATTAGCTAGTCTCACTAAACAGTAAGTTGAACAATTACACTGGCTGACATGGATAGCCACCCTTCCAATTACTACCAAGGGGAAAAAGTTTTCAGGAAGATCTGGCTTGCAAACACAAGTGGTAAATCTTCAAGGCTTTGAAGTACCTTTCATACAATTTGACCTCTGCCAGAAAGCCACTTATCCAGACCCATCTGAGCGCCTTTAATTCCTCTTCTCAAAAATTTTCCTTTTAAAAATAAACATTACTCATCCTTGTGGCAGAAAGAAGGGGCAGAAACTGGGTTCTCCTCCAATTTCATGAGCGGCCATCCCCTGCCAATATCTGGAGTGCTCTCTAAAGCCTTGTTTCTTGCACCTCTTCTTCCGTCTCCTCCTTCAGAGCAGCAATTTGAGAGCGAGACTTGTGCTTGCTCGAGTTCCGGTGCGGGAAGAACCTCAGCCGGTCGGAGGGGCTGATGGCCTGCCGGAAGAGGCTCTTCTCGCTCAGCAGCTTCTGGAGGGAATCATACTGCCGCACCTTGTTTTCCTCTATGACCTAGGGAAGTGGCCATTAGTGAGGTCTTGGGCAGAAGGCGGGGTGGACCAGAGCAAGGGCAGAAAGTGGCAGAGGCTTAAAGGAAGGTAAAAGCCAAAAAGCAAACAAGGTGTCCACAGGCTGGCAGGCTGGATAGTCAGAGATCTCATTTCCCTGGGGAGTCCTCTTGCTTCTGGAGCTTCTCCATTTGTGAAATTAGCTATAATTGTCTACTTAGCAGCTGGAAGAGTTTTGTTTGGTTGGTTTTTAACTGGTATAGGACTGAGCAATGTGCTTCTTCAGAGAACTTTAAAGGAACTGACATTGCTTGGTAAGCCAGAACAATCTCTGACAGATCCTCATTTATGACCCTAAATTAGAATGTAAATCTGCAGCATGAGAAAGAGTTGAGCCTCTCCAACAGGGGGCTTGAAGCTTAGCAATCCCAAATGGGTCATGATGTGCCTGAGTTTAAGAGGCCTCCCTGACATGTTCAAGTGGGGAAAACCCAAGGCCAGATGATAGAGGGGCTTTACCCAATCTCTTGAACCTGGCCACAGCCAGGTAAGAGGCTGTGGGCTGGCCCCCTGATTTGTCACTTGATGCTTACTGGTAATAACAATCCTTCAGTAGGAAAAGCATTTACCTCCAGGAGCCTCAGAAGCCTTAATAGAAAGGACGAGCTACAACATCCCCAGAACTTCCTTGTGACTAAACCCGAGAGAATATGTAAACATCACATTAAAGAGTCTGTGACATTTTTGAAAGCATGGTAAGAAGGTGGATGGGAGAGGCACTTAACCTGAGCTCCAAACAATGACCAGAAGAATGAAATGAGTCTTTCAAACTACTGCATTAAAACCACACATCAGATTGCAAGACAATGCAGGCCTGTGCTGGACCCCATCCAAGGGAGACTTAGTTATTAAAAAGCATCAGGACTTAGACTTAATCAAGACTTGATCCCCAAATAAAGGATTCAAATGTATAGATGTTTCAATTTATTAATGCAACTTAATAATATGCTGCTATTTTAGATTTACTGGATTCCAACCTCACCTCAGAGCTCAAACTTGTGCAGCTCTTTTGAGGAAAGATGGGTGGCTGTGTGATACTTATTTTAAGGAATAACCCATACATTGTTGTGTTGTGATTTGCAGGAACTCCTATATAAGATGTGGTTAACAAGAATTAAAGGAGAAATGAGATCTTAAGCAAATTATAGACTCACCAAAAATCGCTGACATTCCAACATAGCTTCTATCCTGTGTTCAGAGAGGATTACTGTGCAATCTGCAAATGCTTGTTTTAGGGTTCTTCGAATGATTTGATATGTTCTAGAAAAGAAAGAAAATACCACAGTAACATCATAGATTCTCAATAATCTGCCCTTACCTTTGATGACATAAATATTTTCCTATTGATTTGGTTCTTTAAATTACTTCTCTTTCTTTAAATAATTCTATTAACGTAGTCCTGATATAGAGTCAGCCATAATCAGCTTTTCAACCATGGGGTAGATCCCAAGTTTTCATAAACAAACAGGACAGATACTTTGAAGAAAATTTCACAAGTCAATACATTTTATTATCATGTGGAATCACGAGTGGTTCTTTTTGTGCTATAAAAGTTTCTTATTGTATAAATAGCATAGAAAGGAAAATCATAAGAATCAGATTTGCCTATGTAACTAAATATTTCCTCATGCGTTGACAAGGGGGTAAATTTGTATGAAATTCCAAAAATTACACACAGAAGAGTACACAGGGTTCTTATATCAGGAAATAAGCACTTGTGCTCATGTCAAATAGTGACTTTTCTACTGGACAATCATTTCATATCCTGGGGGGGAAGGGTGGCCTCCCCTTGCAGACATGACCGCCTAATGAGAATTTGTGTCAATATGAGGTAAGCATCAAAGATTCTGCTCCCAGGGGCACCTGGGTGGCTCAGTTGGTTAAGTAACTGCCTTTGGCTCAGGTCATGATCCCGAAGTACCAGGATCAAGTCCTGCATCGGGCTCCCAGCTCCACGGAGAGTCTGCTTCTCCTCTCTCATGCTCTCTTTCACTGTCTCTCTCTCAAATAAATAAATAAAATCTTAAAAAAAAAAAGATTCTGCTCCCATCATGGTATTCAATAGCAGGAATTCTGAAACTCACATTGGATCCAAATGAGCACTGGGTTCATCAAGCAGCAAGATCTTTGCTTTACTGAGAACAGATCTGGCCAAGCACATCAACTGCTTGTGGCCATGGCTTAAGACGCAACCCCCATCCACCAGGACAAAATCAAGCTTCCCAGGAAACTGCTCTATCACAGATCTGAGTCCAACCTACAGAAAAGAAAGAGGGAAAACACTGTGCTTAGAAGGGCAATGTAGATACCAGAAGGTTAAAGACACTTGAGAGGTCAAAAGTTTCGATTTCATATCAACGACCCACCACTCTTGCTCTTTGGGTTTGACTGAACCAAAGTCTACATATAATCATGGCAGCTCTAAAGGATAAACCTATGACTGGTTTCAGTTCCGTATTTCATTCAGGAAATTTTCAGTGAGTGCTCATTCTGTGCCAGGTGCTCCAAGTAGGGAGCAAAAAAAAAAAAAAAAAAAAAAAGATAAATGGCACATGGCCCCTGCAAGGCTCAGGATTTATAAAGACATACACAAATAATTACAATCGCATATACTAGAAAAGATAATATGTATATAATGCAGTTATTTGCTATATTACAACATATTCTTTTATTCTACCTTCCATTCCCTACTCTGTCATAATAGAGCATGAAAGGTAAGAGAAAAGAATTGGGGAGCTTCCTCAATTCATTAAAAACTTTTTTTTTTAAAGAAATGATGAAACTATGAAGTAAAAAAAAAAGAAGTTAACATAGTGGTATATAACTAGGAGATTTAAAGGTACGTAAATCTTGAGGTGGAATATGCGAGTTATGTTAGGGCCAACAGCTTATTTTTTCAAGCTAGATGGGAAATAATAAGGTTAAAATGTGAACAAGATATAGAAACAAATTCTTTCAAGATAAGACAAAAATGATTAAAGCCTTGTCTTTTATCACTTATTCAGATAAGTATGCATTAATACTTCTTTTTCATCAAATATTCCTGAGTGTTTGAGGGCCAAAGAGATACATGGATGATTGTTCCTACCCTTGGGGAATCTGGGATTTAGTATTGGGAAGGAAGGTATAATACTAATTGTAATACAGGCAGAATGGGATTATGGTTTTAGGACAGAGTCCCAAGTTCAGTGATGAGTTCAGAGATGGCCCATATCATCATGTTTGATCAGCAAACACTGTATGTCCATGATAGGTACTGCAGGTGATACTTCTTTCCTTGACTAGACTCTGAGTAAAGCAATCTCACTTTGTGAGAATTCATTAATTTTGAAAAGAGTTTCTGAGATGGTAGGGAAGGTAAACATATTAATTAGACAAGGTAGATTACTCTGATGTATTTTACGAGACTCAAATGTAAAACTGCTTTCAGATCCAAGGATCTGAGAATGTGAATAGAGACACTGGGGAGGAGTCAGAGGACCTGTGTTCTTCCTTTTCATCTTCATCTTTTTGCTTTTTCTTGGATTCAGTCTGTGAACTTGCTATGGTCTCTCCCATTGCTTACCTCCAGGTTGTACTTTAGCTATTATTCCATATCTACCCTCTTTGTAGAAATCTCAAAAAAAATTAGGATGCACCTGTTGTCACCACTGCCTCACAACAGAGAACATTTTTTCCTTCTTTGAACATATATTCCTTGGCTTATGATAAGCCACATACTCTATGACCACTTATTATCATGTGTGGGAACCTCTCCCTCTTCCTGTCTCTTGAATATTAGTCTTCCTCACCCCTAACAGTCCAAATTCTCCTTCTGAGAACTCATTCATTTTTAGGGTAACAATAATCACTGATAAGCTAATGATTTTTCAAATCTTTATCTCTAGTCCTGGCCATATTCCGAATACTTCTTAAATCTTTCACCCGGCTAGCCCCATTTTGGTGCCATCATTAAGCTTTACATGGTAAATTCCAAGGGGTCGATCTGTCAGTTGACCACACAAACACCCCAGGGATCCTTCTAAAATACAGAGCGGACCACCTCATTTCTCTGTTTGAAACCTCTTCCTGATAAAATAAAAACCAAGCTCTCTCACATGACATAAATGGCATCTGGAATCAAGTCCCCTCCACCCTTGCTTCCAGCAGCAGCAAACAGCTTGTAGTTCCCTATACACTGCAACATACCCTTCTAAATATCCCTGATCACCCTCTAGGGCAGTCAGGCACATAGCCATGGTAGTATCTGTGTAAGTTTTCCCTGTCAGACTGATTCCTGAGGGTAAAAACATGTTCTTTAGCTCTGTGTCCCTCATGCCAATACTGGGTGCACTGTCAGCCTCAACATTTGTTTATTTGTTCAACAAGTATGTACTGAGACCCTAGATTGCTGGCCCCCCAAAAATTCCAAACATGGTTTTGATGAACACAAAAATGAATCCAAACTTAGGAATGATACCTGCTAAGTGAACAAGGGCTGATTTTGTTCTGCCAATATAGAATGCAGTCTAAGACAAGCCACTTCCCCTGTGTGCTCTCTTTTTCTCATTTTTTTAAAAGATTTTATTTATTTGACAGACAGAGGTCACAAGTAGGCAGAGAAGCAGGCAGAGAGAGAGGAGGAAGCAGGGTCCCTGCTGAGCAGAGAGCCCGATGTAGGGCTCCATCCCAGGACCCCAGCACTATGACCTGAGCCGAAGGCAGAGGCCTTAACCCACTGAGCCACCCAGGCGCCCCTCTTTTTCTCATCTTTGAGACTCTATAAAATCCCTTAAAAATAGAGGTATAAAATTAGAAGTTCCTTAACATAATAAGATTTTTTTAATATAATTTTAAAGTCAAATTAACTATCAGGAAAAGTACAGATTAGATGGGATATTAACAAGGGTTATCATGGTGATCTTTTCACACTATACAATTATCAAATGATTATGTTGTACACTTGAAACTAATACAGTGTTATACATCAATTATACTTCAGTTAAAAAATAAGAGTACTGGTTAAAGATTGGAGTTCCGAAGTCTAACAGAAGTGGCTTTGCATCTGCACTTCACTCAATTGCTGAGTATCAGGTGTGTTACTGTAAGTCTCATTTACCTCCCTTGGAAAAAATGGGGAAAATACTAGTATGGACTTCAAAAGACTGTAGCGTAGATTAAGTGAGATAATTTCTGGAAAGAGATTGCCACACAGTGCTGCACATGGTAAGTACCTAATCCATCCTAACTACTAGTACAACTTGGGAAATCCCAAGGGCAGGGGCCTGGTCCTGAAACACTACCCTGGTAAGACAAGATTTGTAAGATTTTGTCTTCATAAGTTGCCTTGGGAGGTGCATTAGCAGGAAATACTGTAACACTATCAATTTATATCATACCTCTAGTAACGAGGTTGAGGTATTGGTGAAAATGTGGTTGCATATACAGTATTCTCCCCCAAGATCCATACCAATCTTATAGTCTTTTCCCAAGCCCTCTTACTATCTTATATTTTGTGTGTGTGTTTTCCCAAATGAAACTATTTCTTAGGCAAATAATTAAATACTTAAATATTTATCACTGTCAATATTTGGAGAACAAAATTATAAAAATAAATGACAGTGAGACATAATCTAGGGTCGATTCTGCAACATTCCTATCTCACTGTTTTACTATCAAGTAGAGTAAAAAAAATTTTGAATCACATTCACTAGAGAAAGATCAACATGAGTTAGTAAAACTTTAAGTTTTGAAGTAAGTGCACATTTGACAAATTTATCAATTACCTATTTTCCACCAGATATTGTGGTAGGTTTTGGAGAGAAAATGGGAAGCAAGACAGACTAATAATTGTTTTTGAAAAGATACAAAGTTATACTTTAGGTGTAACCAACTTTATGTGCTGGTAAGAATGGCTTAAATTAGCCTGAAGATTATTTGAATGCAAATGACTATTGAGTCATGCATTCTTTAATAGGCTCTTAATGAGGATTTATTAAATTCTAGGTACTATGGCAGACACGGGGATTCAAAGATGAATAACACTAGGCCCTTCCTTGAAGAAATTATCGGTCCAGGTAGGGAGAAAAATAATAAGTGAGAAATTACTGTTCAAAGTGCTGTGAGAAAAAAAAAAAGATTGAAAAGGTAATTGCCATAGAGATAATCTAATTTAGTAGCAGAATTCTTTATATGTTAACATGTACACAATATATCCATACATATTCCTGATATAATGTCATTAATATATATCACAAATTATTTTTCAGTAGGTTTAAAATAAATATAAATTTTAGCTTATCTCTGTCTAAGCAAAGGTAAATTAAAATTTACTAGAATCCAAACATTTCTAATCAGCTTTATCCTAACTTAACTGAAAAGTAAATAAAAGCATCAACAGTTTTTGGAAATAAAAACTTTATATGAAAAGAATTTGCCAGCTTAACCCAGTTGAGCTGATAAATCCTGTATTTACAAGGAAAAAATTTTGTTTTGTGACATATCAAACTAAAAAAATGTACTACGGTCTGTAAAGGACCAGACATTTTCTTCAAAATGTTGACTCTGCTATTGCCACACTCTGGAATGTTATTATGGAGCAAGAGTTTGCTCTTGTGACAAGAAAACATGGGGAAAGAAAACAAAAAAGTGAATTGTGGTTGGACTGAACAGTCCATTAGCAGGCAGCTATAAAAATAGACACTCTCAACACCTTTAGGCACTCCTGTTGTTGCTCTGCAGGTTTTCCAAGGCAGATTTTCAAGTTAAAAGGCCACTGTGTCTCCTACTTAGCTTGCTCTTTAAAATAACTTACCTGACTATCAATGTGTTAGGAAGAGAACTATGTTAAAGGTATCGAGAAAGCAAACAATTATCAAAAAAAAGCTTTCATTCTAAAACTAAAAGATGTGCTGCTCTGACCATGGACTAAGAAAGCTCACTTCAGTAAGAGCCTGTGAAACCAAGTCCAAGCAGGCAGAGAGAGCATCCACCAAGCCCCTCAGACTTCTCAAGGCTCAGAATGCTCATTGCTAATGGCAACATCTGCTGTATACCAATCACAAGGTTATCTTTGTGATATATCACAGGTGAATCAGTTGTGAATAAACAAATGAATCAAATCATTCATTTAAAAATGAATTAAGCCATTTATGTATTTGTTCAATCAACCAATATTTACTGACCTCCGTCCACATTCCAACACTACTGTAGGTACTAGAAATACTGCAGTGAATGGGACAGTAATCCCTGTCCTCAAGGGACTTACAATCCAATGGGGAACATGGACAAGTTAAGAGGTGAGTCTATCCCACGCTAAGAATGCTATGAAAGAGCTGAGGGTACAGGGCACGGTGAGGATGGGTTCCTCCTCAGGACTCCAGCATCAGGGCAGGGTGCTGGAAGAAGGAATATGTAAGAAGAGACCTGAATGATGAGGAGAGGCAGGTGTGAAGGGCTGGCAGGGTTTCCCAGGTGCAGAGAACAGCATGAGAAAAAGTGTCCGGAGGTCAGAGAGCACATGGTACTTTACAGGAACTGGATCATGATAAGCGGGGGAAGGCTGGGGCATGAGTTTAGAGAGGCAAGCAAAGATCAAATCATGAAGGACCTTGGAATCCACCTCAAGTAGGGTGGACTTCATTTAAAGGATGACAGAGAACCCTAGGAAGGGGAGAAACAAGAAATCAGATAGGGTTAAGAAAGATCACCAGAGCTACAAAAAGCAGACTGAATTGTAGGAAGCCAATGAGAGGGAAACCAGCTAGGAGGCTATTTCAGACATCCACTTGAGAGTTAGTAGTGGTATCAGATGGGAATGGAAACATTCTAGATATTTGCAGGAGATGGCATTAACAGGACTTGATAGGTGGAGAGAGGTGAAGAAATCGGTAGTTAAGGATAAGTCCCAGGTCTTGGCTTTGGGGACCTGGGAGGTGCTGATGCTATTTGCTAGAATTAGTAAGACAGGATGGCTGTATGCACTGGGGCCAAAAAAGGGACTATGGAAACAAGGTGCTTGTCCACTCTAAGATGTCAGGTAGAGAGCTGACAGGCAGATTTGGGAGTCACAGCATCGTGGTATTAGAGCCAAGAGGTTGCATGAAATGTCCCAGAAAGAAGGAGTAAAATAGGACTTACTATAAGGGCAAACAAGAACCTTTAAGAGATGGCCAGGTGAAAATCAGATGAAAATAGGATCAGATAGCTAACAGTCACCTAACACCTATTATTTGCCAGGCACTGTTCTTGCCCATTACGTGTGTAAGTCATAAAAGTTACAGCAACACTATCAATTATATTAGGGGTCTATTTTTTTTTCTCTTAGGATTCAGTCTCTTGAAATTCTCTTTGGTCTACACAGCTGATAAAGTCAGTGCTCCTGGGGAGAAGCTATCTGGCTCCGAGGCATTCGGGGATGGAAAAGTTAGACCATCTCAGTGTGAGGTCTCAGACAGAAACCCTTTTGCCCTCCTTTGCTTTAACTTGCTTTAAGTTCATCCAAGAACAATGAGGCTCAGTGTGCCAGGATGAAGGTGTGGGCCTAGGGCACAAAGAGTAAGGAAGCTATTTATGCCAGCTTTGCTTCTAAGCCTTAGAACTAGTAACTAGGCATGATCCTCATGGCTTTACAAAATCTCGTCCAGATCAGCAAGAATTAAGTTTCACACTAGAGTATGGGGCCAAATGCAAGGTAGGAATAAAGTGTTTCTTGCCTTGGTGTTGTCATCATGTGTACTTGTGATTTTCATTTGGTGGAAAGTGGAATCATGAAGGAGGTGCTGTTGAGATAAGATTCAGGTGTCTGGCTAACCTGTTGTTACTCAGTTCATTTTCCTGTATTGAAACAAGTCACTGCAAGGTCACAGCAAGGACTAGATGAGATGCCATGTGTCCTGGTTTGCCCCAGACAGTACTGGTTTATGCTTTTTGTCCCAGTATCCTGTCCAGTTTAGAAACTGACACACCCCAAAATGTTCCTGTTTGGATAAATTATATGATCAACCATGTGGACAAAAGCCCAGGACTTGTAACTTTAAAATCAATGATTTTCTGCTTCTCAGCTCCTCTGAACTCTTGCTTGTTTGTATGCTATCTGTGGGCCTCCTCAATAGAAAGTTATCATTAGTATTCAAAGCATATGACATGAATGTAAGGACAGCATCATCTTGGTTTATGAGTAGCAAAGTTTTTTTCAAAATCAGTAAAAAAGACTTAAATAAGGGTTGATCAAATGAAAATACAGAGAGGTAAAATTTACGCACTATAGCGATGTTTAAAATTTTAACCATGTCTTCCAAAATTTTAGGTTATTTTTATGATCCTGATTCCTGTAAATCTTATTGTGACTTGGCAACAGTTGCAGATTTTATAAAGTCTAATGCCTTCTTCCCCAGTTTCTGTCCCACCACATCGTGTTCCTATAGCTCATTCTCTGAAGTCACATCAAAAGATCTTCAAATGAGCCACTTGCAATTTAGTTAATGTTTTCTTTAAAACCCCTATTTGTTGAGTAATAAGGAAACTTTGATAATAAAAATAGTTAATCTAACTGTATTTTATGAGGGGCACATTAAGGTTGGGCACTCAGTGGGTAAGTGTTTAACATTCACAAGGCTGTCAAAGCTCCTGGCAGATCCAGTCCAAAGGGAGGCACGAAAGGGAAGAACATTTGGGATAAACAGAATTGGGTTACAATAAAGACCAAAACTATGGGAAATAGTGAAATAAAGTTGTTCTCTAAGAAGACCTTTGAATCCCAGTGTTCTTAAGGCTCATAATTATAGTCTGCCACCAACCAGGGCTTTGGATGTAAGCCTCAAGCTTAATGAAATAGAACAGTTTATGTTTATAACCACCTATTGGGTAAATACGGGGGATTTATTATTTAGGAATTTCAATTCCATTTTAATCCATATATTCCCAATATGGCCCTACTGACCTCAAGGGATAGTGCACGCCACAACTAGGTCATGTGACTTTTTTCCTAGAAAGACTCATAGTCACATTCCCTTAAAGCAACTGACTCCTGGTGACTTCCAGAGAAGGCTGCGGCCATTTGCAGGCACTCTAGAAGGATCATCATTTCTGAACTCATGCTTCCTAGAGAAGTACATCATGTTAGGCCAAGCCCTCTCCTAGTGCTAGGAAAGCTTCAGAACCAGAAAAGGGTGGATTAGAAGATGTGGAGAGATGATACTTAGAATCCCAAATAATCCTGGTGCCCTATAGGGTGCCTCGGTCTCTCCCAGTCTGTTGTCTCACTGATGTACACTGGTAGGGAAGCAGGCCAATGCAGTGCTACCTCTGGGGCTTGAGAGTGGGGGACTCACCACAGAGGAAGAGGGAGGCCTAGTGCAAAGTACTGGGGACTCCAGGTATATTAGTGTTTTCCACTCGAAAGTTATACACATACCTACAGGCCTAAAGGTTAGCGTGTAAAACTATCTTAGCTATGACAACCACTCCTGCGTGTGTATGAGCTACCTCTTTCAAAATTATTTTAGTAGGCATCCTTACCTCATCTGCAACCTTCCATATTTCTTGATCATTCCACTGTCCGTAGGGATCCAAGTTTTTTCTAAATGTTCCAGAGAATATAAATACTTTCTAGAACAATAAAGAAACAAAAGAGGAAAGTATGAAAAACCTAAACATCTTTGTATGTTTCCACTTTTTTATTGCAAAATACTTGAAGCAGAAAAAAATAGTTTAAAATCAAATGTCCATGTACTTACCATCTAGTTTTCTTAAATTTTATTTTTAAGATTTACTTATTTACTTGAAAGAGAGAGAGCATGCAGAGAGGAAGGGCAGAGGGAGAGAGTCCAAAGCAGACTCCACACTGAGCACAGAGCCCAATATGGGGCTCGATTTCAGGACCCTGAGATCATGACCTGAGCCCAAACCAAGAGTCAGATGCTTAAGTGACTATACCACCTAGGCACTCCTGGTTTTCTTAAATTTTAAAATTTTATCATAGTTGCTTTGTGTCTCCTTTAAAGAAATAAAACATTACAGCTACATTAGAAGCCCCTAACGAACACTTATCTCATCCCAATGTCCTTAGGGTAAGGAAACAGATAGTTGTAAGCTGCAGGAAATTAAAATTTTACTTTATTCCTAGCACTTTTCCCTATTAAGAGCAAA
Source organism: Mellivora capensis (assembly GCA_004024625.1). Classification (NCBI taxonomy): domain Eukaryota; kingdom Metazoa; phylum Chordata; class Mammalia; order Carnivora; family Mustelidae; genus Mellivora; species Mellivora capensis. The sequence continues at coordinate 46,876 of PISX010006326.1, forward strand.
TATAATAGAAAATTTAGCAGTCAAAAATTATGTTTATGAGTTATAATTAATATGTTAGAACAATTTACTATCTTGTTCACATATGTTCCTTGGATTCCTTTGATAAATCTAGCTTCCTAAAGGATTTTGAGATTGTTTGAATATACAGACACTTTCTTTAAGCACACATGTTCATCTGGTCTGTAAACCAAGGCACACCTTGACTTGTACAACCAAGAGAAAGCCACAATTTAGGAATCAGTGCAAAAATGGAATTCAAGTCTTTGTCTAAGTGAGAGCATGAACCAGATGAGGTGGAACCCACTGAGTGGACAAAATGACCATCTAATGTCCTGCCAGGAGAAATGCACAATTACCCCCCTGAGCCACTCTCCTTGACATATTACTGTCTACCCAGGGCTGCCTGGGGGCTAAAGAAAATGTTTTAAAAGAAAATCACTGTCTCACTGAGAAGTGCTGATGTCACAATACTAATATTTAGTCTTTTTTGTGCATGTGGGTGAACTGAAAAATACTTTTGATGTTAACACTCAGAATAATATTTTCTTTGCCTTTTTTCTTTTGCCTTTGATGAATATCCAATAGAGAATTAAGAACTACACTTTTTGAAGTCTTCGTTTTCACTAGTTGCTGTATACTGAGAGAGAAAGCTCAGTGTCCATTTCATCTGAAAGGAACTGCACAAGACAGGTGGGTATCTGTGCCTCTTGGATAGAACAAGAGTATCCTCACCATGGCAGTCAAGTTCAAAGAGTTAAAGACCTCATTCCCCAGTGCACAGTTTAAGGCTTAAAGAACAACATTGCACCAAATATCTCAGGAAACATCTGGAGAAGGAACAAGAAGACTGATGCTGATATTTCTTAACTTGCATCAAAATCATCTTCCTGGGGCACCTGGGTGGCTCAGTTGGTTAAGTGTCTGACTCTTGGTTTTGGCTCAGGTCATGAACTCAGGGTCATGAGTATGGAGCCTCTTAAGATTCTCTCTCCTTCTCCCTTGCCCCCCATCCACATTCCACTACCCGCTTGTGCTCCTGCATTTGCTCTCTCTTAAAAAAAACAAATCATCTTCCTTTGGGGGCACTTATACTGCTTTACAAAAGTGGATATAAGGGATGAATATATAACTCATAAGACAATGGATATATTTGTGCATCTTCCTCCTAGCTTCCCAGGAAATGAAAGTAATGTCTAAATAAGCTAAGGAGAGTAGACAGACAAAGAGCATTATCAGGGATTTCTGATAAATGAAGAATAAAATAAGAAGTGGTTCTGAAAACTCCAGTCAATTCATTATTTAAGCAATGGGGTTTATTTAGTACCTAAAGTTCAAAGGCTTACCAAGGGAATTTTGCTTTTTATTGTTTTTTACATTTTCTTAAATATTATGGTTCTTTATATAAAAGGTTTCTTGCATTACTGAGAAAGACAGGAAATAAACATTGTGAGGTTTACCAAATAGCAGACAATGCAGGACATGCTTTGGCGAAGCCCATTGCGAACCAAGCAGACAGAATAGAGCTTCGATTTGCCGTAGGCTAGGTAAGGTTCTTAACATGCATTATCTCTTTTCATCTTCCAATCAGCCTAACAAAATAAACCCTTTATGGCCCACAAAGAAATTGAAGCTGGGAGACTTAAGAGACTTTTCCTTCTGACATCACTTAGCTAGTAAGTAGATCATAGAGTTAGGATTCAAACCCAAGGGTATTTGTTTCCAAATATGTGCTCCTTATTACCACAACAAAATGTCTCAAGTCCTACGCAGATCAGTTTTTATTCCTGATCTGGGACTCGGGAATGATTAAAGGTTGGGCAGAAGCAGCCCAATGGGTCTATAAAGAGCCGATCATTGCTCAGCAGCATAGCCTTCTGTCAGTATCGGTAGCCATTCCCTGGCAACAGGCTCAGTTCCTGCACCTTGAAGGAAGAGGCTTGCTTCCTCTACCTAGGCAGAACCAGAGTTGAAGGGTTTTTATACAGGTTACAAGGTCTTTATAACCTTCAAGGATATTTACACATCTAGTGGAACAGAACATTAGGAGATTTTAATTTGGCCAAATGGAATGTCATTATTCTGGAGGGCGATGGGTGGAGGCCAAAGGTATCACGACAACAAAGCCACCACAGAAGTGATTAAAGGTAATGTGACTTACAAAGATGCTGCAACAATGCAACTCTACAAACAGGAACCCATGCTCTTTGAGCCTCTGTGTTCTCACTGTCAAATGGGAGAAATGGCACCTTTCTTCTCAAACCTACTCTACCTATAGGCTTTCCCATTTTGCTAATAAGTGTATGGCAACTTCACTTCCTCAATCCAGAAACTTTGGGGTCATCCGTGACTTTTTTCTCCCTGGTCCTCCCAAATGGAATCAGTTATCAGTCCTGTAGATTTTACCCTCAAATATATTTCAAATCCAGTTATTTCTCCATCCCTACTGCCACTAAAGAGTTCAAAACACCAATATTGTGCTCTGGAACACGGCAAGAACCTTCTAATTGATTTCTTCCTTTTCTCTCTTGCCTCCCTTCCAGTCTATTTTTATTTAGCAACCAAAGCAATTGCTACACATCTAAATTGGATTATCATTAACCTTTGGTTTTCCTTTACGCTCGAGGCAAAATGTAAAATCCTTCAGATGGCCTGCAGACCCTACATTATTTAGCCCCTTCTACTACTTCTGGCTCATTCAGCACCCTGCTCTATCCTCTCCTCTTTTCACTCCAGCCACATGGCTTTCTTTCACTTCCTCAGTTTCTTTATACATTCCTTCATCCTGCTTACGAATCTCAGCCTGTACATTCTTCCCATGGCCAGTCTTTAAAAGAATAATAGTAACTACCCATTAAAACTTTGATTTTTCTGTCATTGTTGGAAACAGTACACCTAATTTTATCTCGTGACAGCTTAATCATTTATAAAAAAGACTTACCAAGTGGTTGTCAGTATTTTCATTTTATTTAAAATGTTCATTTTATTTAAAATAGATACACATTCAAAATCGTGAAGGAAGAAAGATGTGGAAACTGGACATCCAAAAGTCTTAGATGTAGTGGATTTGAGACTACCCAGAAATTCTGTAGGTCTTTTGTTTATAGTTTATTGTCTAGCATTAAAGTAATGCTTTCATTTTAATTTTTTAAAAACGAACTGAATGGACCAGTTCAGTTATAATTAAATTTCATACAATTAACTACACATTTCATTCCTGTTTTATAAATAGCATCTCTTCCTTTTGGAGGTGCCAGCCAATGTCTTAGTTCTGTTTTCTAAACTGTATGAAGTTTCCACAAAGGCATCTCTAAAGCTGAGAGGTCCTTGCAGGTGACCTACGTCCTTTCCCCAGGTTTACAAATGAAACAGCCAAGGCCCTGAGAAGTTATGTGGCTTGGCCAAGGTGACACAGTCAGATGGATTAGACAGCAAAAAAATACAGCTGAAACGAAAAATCACAATGATCCTCTCTTTTAAGAACCTACTCACCAATAGGAAAATGAGGATGTGCAAATATTTGATATTTATTTAATGTCATGGATGTATGGCACAAAGAGCAATTCTTGGGACTCCAGGAAGAATGAAGAGAGCACCATTGTTCACTGGCTGACTAATCTCTTTCCTGAAGCTGATTCCTCCAATCCTCAACTCCGTGGAGCCCGCCGGGCCTACGTGGGGTGCTCACATACCTCAAAGGGGCTCATATCCCACTACAGCAGGCAGTAGGCTTTAGCCTTGGATGTCAAATGAAACAAAAAGCATTTTGGCTTCCATGGTGAATACAGCATAAACTAAATTAGCGGGAGGAATATTTTGCTTTGGCGAGAAGGGAAATATATATATGCATATATCATGTAAAGCTCTATTAAAATGTGGCCCCAATGCTTATAAGCAGCAGAGTGGCTATGAGCTTACCTTCTCGCAATGTCTGCAAAATTTTATTGTAAGTTGAATCTATACAACAAAAATCTATTCAATTTGAACAAATCAAGATTCTAAGGTTGCATTATAGAATGTCTAAAAATAAGCTGTTTGGCTTTTAAGAAAATTTAAGGAAATTTTAATGAGAAAAAGGTGAATAATATTAGAAATGTTTCAGATTTGGGTAGAGACTAATTTTATAATGTTAAGGTACATATTATTTATTTATATGTAAATGACTGCATGTTGGATGTTCAAATATTTGGTTCCTGTAAAGTCATTTAATGTGTCACAACCTTTTATTCTACAACTTTCCAGTATACACTTTTTAGAGATAGCATTTAAAAAAATGATTTCCAGATCTGACCAAACTTTTAAAATTTTCAAGTTTTTCAGCTCAGAAATAAAGTTGTGTCATACTACTATCCATACTAGTTATTTTTCTCTTCTCCCTTTTTTTCCTAAGCAAACTCCACCTGCAACATGGGGCTCAAACTCACCACTCTGAGATAAAGAACCCCCATCACACCACCCACTGAGCCAGCCAAACACTACTTCTCTGTTCCTTTGAATTTGGTACCTCACCCCCACCATGGTCTTTGCTATAGTCCAAGATCTCACCACATCACAGCTGGAGAGTTTCTCAGCCTATCGCTCTGCCCCTCAAACTCCTTCTCAAGAGCTGGTCCTCTACACACTGCTGTCAGCAGCAGGCACTTCTGCCACCCCTTCACCCTGCTCTTCCTGGCTCAGGAAGAGTCCATTCCTTCCTCACAGGCCCATGTCAGTACTTAACAAGTCTTTCCCTCTCCCCTAACATTCCCTAACAAGTGGCCTCCCCTGCCTTTTGTACCCCAACTCTTTCTAATTCCCTTCTCTGTACTTGTTCATAATATCCCTATCTGTCTGGGATCCTGGAATACCCTTTCCACCATACCCTGCCCCCAACCTTTCTAAAACCTGCAAATGTTATGGCCCATTATGACCCACCTTAACTACCACCTTCTCTGTGAAACTTCCTGTATCTCATTTGTTCCTAGCAGTGGGAGGAGAAAAGAAGGAAGGATACAGTGACAGTGAGCTGGTGGAAGCAGCAACAACAGGGCTTCCAGCTGTCCTCAGCCTCAGAAGTACCCACAGCAACCCCTGAATAGGTGCCCTCCTTGACTCATAACTATATCGAATTAACTATCTTTGGTTTATCACTTTGGTTTCTTCTTTTCATCCCTGCCTTCAATTTTTTCTCATTGGAGGCTCATAGGTAGGATTCGGACCTCAATATCTTTCACATAACTATAGAATCTATAGCATATAGAGTTATAGTATGCTATAACTTTAAGCTTATAGGAGTTTTACAACTAGTCATTTAATTATTAATTGTTATTACACTGAATGGGAACTGCTGCACTCCCAATTCCATTTCTCAAATCTAGAGATACATGTTTTGGCCCTATCTGATACCCTTCACAACAAAAGACGTTCTAACTCTGTGGCAGACAGTCGTATGTGTGCATGGATTATTTTCAGGTCATAAGGTCTCATTGCAGGTATAACTGATCATTTACTTGAAACAGCTTGCAGCCTTTCAAAGTCCTAATTGAAGTTTTACAAGTATGTTTAAAAATAATTTTCTTGTCTTTCAAGAATAAAGTACTCTACAAAGTTCAAGACTAATAAACAATTTCAAGTCTAAGGCAATGGGGCTCTGACTGGAGGGCACACTGCCTCCCCCTCATGCCATGAGACAGAGCTCACAAGTAAAGTGAGCCAAATTAAAGAAGTTCCCACCTTGAAATATACACAGTACCCTTTTCTCTAGGCTGGTGCGTTCTCCAACATTGTTTTTTAGCTATAGTGCGTGCACACAAACACACACACACACACACACACACACACACACAGAGCAAGAATTTGCCAAAACTAATGACATCTTGTGATTCCACAGCTGATTTCTCAGGATCACTATGAGGGAGAGAAAAAATTTTTTTGTCTAAAAGTTTGTTCCTGTTTAATGTGTCTCAAAAAAAGTGACCATTTGACCCAGAGGTATCTGATGTTTCCATGTCAGAGATACCCTTGCAAGGTCAGCAAGATGGAAGGAATCAAGATGGAAAAGCAAACAATAACAGTGCTTCTTGATTTTTTTACCCTTTCTTCCTTTTCCTCTTCTTCTTCTTCTTTTTTTTTTAAGATCAAACTCCAGGCAAAGAAGAAAAAAAAATCACTTAATTTGAACTTCTAGAGGAAAGTTAGGAAAATAAAAGTGTCTCCTAGTTAGGATATTAAAAAGACATGAGGAGTTTGCCCTCTCTTTCTCGGTCATTCACTTAATGTTCTCAAGCCCACTGTAGCAAAAGTAGGACATTCTGTCTTCAGATATCCCTGTGATACTAGGAGACAGTCCCAGAGGCCTGGGTCATAAAAATATAGAATGAGATGCACCAGTATTAGCTTGATCATGCACTTTTGAAGGCATATCGCAAAGTATTTCTTGTTTAGTTTGTATAATTTTATAAAGCTTGAAGCCACAGAGAGGGAAAATGAAATAAAATCAAGTTTGGAAGATTCACTTCAGCAGAAAGAGAAGATAAAGAATTTTCATAACTGATTCATTCAGTTTTCCTTTAGGTCTTGTATACTTAGATATCTTAAATAAAACACATAATTTTAAAAAAATCTATCACACGGCAGATAAACTAACGGATCCCCAGTGAAATTTAATATTTTTTAGAGCAGTATTTATACTAATGCATAGATCTCTGTGAATAAAAAGAACGATAAAACAACAACAACAAAACTGAAAGCTTCACTATTGCTGTTAAAAATGGGGCCGGGAGACAGAGTCAAATGAACAGCAACGCGTCTTAGACAATCGGACAACCAGACTCTATTCTGTGTTCTTCAACTTTGTTATCTTGCCTAAGGCTATCTCCTTGGGATACTTGCATTCCCAGTGTTTCTTTAACTTTAGACCATCTGACAATCCTTTTTTTCTTTCTGAAAAACAATACTGTTTTTCAAAAGTTCGACCAGGATTAAGCTTCTGGCAATATGGCAAAGTCTAGACAAAAAAATTAAAAGCATCAATCTAGCAGCTACAATATTTAGTGCCTCATTAGGTGAAAAAAAGCAAATGTTCCATTGAGGTAATCTGTCAAGAAATACAAGCTTTTTTCTCAGGTTAGATTTATAGTCCATCTATCTGGAGATGTTCCTGGCATTTGAATTTTGTGTTAAATGTAGAGAATTGTTAAAAATGCTGGTGGAATGGACTTGGCCCATCAGTACAAAGGGAGCAATGTGGTAACTAAAGCAGGGTCTATGCCCACAGAGAAGCAAGCAAATGTCAGTAGCAATGCAACACATGCCTTTCAGATTTGGCTCTAATAACGACATTCCTTGGTTTCCACTGAGATCATTTTAAACTGAAACTGCTATTTCTCTCATATATAAGAAATCCACCTCTGCAATGACACAGAGAGAATGTACTAAGCCAGGGAAGCTAGCGATCCTTTGTGACCGTAATCAAAGAGTGACATTTCAAAAAAAAAGCTACAGATTAATCTGACATGCTTCATTTTATCCAAAGAACAAAAAACAATCATTATACTTTCTATTTTCAAATCCACTACTTTGTGCTTCCAAGTGTTTCTTATTTCAGCAGCATCATTTACATCTTGCAAAGCATTTCTCAACCTGCTGGGATTGCTAAGTTGGAGCTCAGACCAGTGAAGGAGGGGAGAAAACACTGATTAAAAACAAAAGTGCCATGCTTCCATGTGGATTGTGTCTTCTGGGAAAGGCTGTCAAAACTATTAATAGTTCAATCACTGTATGGCAGAGAGTTCCAAACTTTTAGAGATAGTTTCCTTTTTCCCTACAAAGGAAAAGTTTCCTTTTTCCCTTTTTTCTGCATTGCAGAAAAAAAGATAGCAATAAATAACAAAGATTTTTTTTTCATAAGTGTCAAATAATGGTAAAAAATATACAGTCTTCTTCTTCTTTTTAACTAAGTCTTTCTGATTTACCTGTGGGATCACTCCAAAGGCTTTCCTCCACTCTTGCAAAGTTATCGAATCCCAAGACACACCATCTATTTGGATTTCTCCCTCAGTGTTCAGCAGTCTCAAAAAAGCAGATAACAAAGTACTTTTCCCTGATCCAGTTCTTCCCAAGAGGCCCACCTAGAAAATAAGAGTGACAGGATTACTCCTGTGACATACAGATACCATGCAAGAAATATAATCTGGTAAAAAACATTCACTAAAAAACATCGGAACTGTGTTTTTGTTTTTAATGTCACCAGGGGAAGATTTCAACTTATTCATTCAAACCTTTCTGTAACACTCCCAATTCTGTCCAGTAGTGACCTGGGGCAGAGCAACCCTGGAGAGGATATGGAAAGTGGCCATAAGGAACTGGACTCTTAACTCTGGAGCCTTCATTTATCACTGACCTTTACTAATGGCATATAAGTTAAAAATACCCATTTTGCATCAAGGAAAACAAAGATACAGTGTCTCAATGCATATCATTTCTAAGGACAGCCTTAAACCAAAGCAGGAACCTATATAGCTTGATCCAGTTTCTTACATGAATATGAGCTTGAAAATTAATGAATCTGAAAGAGTTCTAACATTCAGATACTGTCCATAATAAATTAAGCACCACTTTATGCCTGACAATAAACAAGAAAATTTTCAGTGAGCTCTGTGTTCCCAGAGAAGGCAGGCCAAGCCTTGCCATTTGGTGAATAAGTACTTGGACAGTTGTCAAATCAAATTCTTACATCTACCCTGCCGGGAAGGAAGAGAACTTGGAAAAACAAAAGAGATATGAAGGAAAAGAAGAAAAAAAAACAACCCACCTATTCTTGTTACCAAAAGACTGTTAAGAACACAGAATGGAAGGGACAATGCCATGTGTTACAAGGGGAGAGCAGGTGCTACAGGGAGCCCACAGGGGCCCCACTTCTGTATTCCATGTGGGTTCACATCCAGCACTTGGACAAAGATGCTTTGAGTGGGCAGAACATTTTAGCAGTCATTAACTGAACACTGAAATATGGCCCAACATTTAGTAGCACTGAATAAATGTTTACTTCCTTCCCCTTACATGACTTCTGTTTCTCTTTTATCATTTAGATTTTTTTTAAGTTGTTTTTTTTTTTTAAGATTTTATTTATTTGTCAGAGAGAGAGAGAGAGAGAGAGAGAGAGCGAGCGAGCACGGGCAGACAGAGTGTCAGGCAGAGGCAGAGGGAGAAGCAGGCTCCCTGCCGAGCAAGTAGCCTGATGTGGGACTTGATCCCAGGACGCTGGGATCATGACCTAAGCCGAAGGGAGCTGCTTAACCAACTGAGCCACCCAGGCGTCCCTATCATTTAGATTTTTTTTAACAGGAGAGCTGAGCCAGTGGTCTTTTAGAGTAATGCTTTTTACACTATCTGTGGCAAAGGACAGTTTCATTTTGCTTTGGTTATTTTTAGTTTCTGATCCACTGCATATCAGTACTTCAAAATAAAAGATAATAAAAATGAGTTTCAACATGCTTACTCTCAGTTCTTATACTTATCAGAGACCACTAACAGGTTATAAACCAGAACAAGTTCACAGACCACAATGAAAGCTTTAGAGCTTCCAACAACCCATGATAATAATAGCTGATTGAATACTTGTTAGGAATCTGGTAATAAACTAGGCCTTTGGGATAAGTTGGCAAACAATAATGGTACCATGTCTTGTTCAAAAGAGCTCTGTAATGAGACTTTTACAAATGCTTATTCTCTGAGACAACTGAGAAAATCAGATAAGCCAAAAGTTATACACAACACCCTTTTGATGTTCTTCACACAACTAATCAGAAGCAGTGATTACTGTATTTACTTTTCCTTGATTATTCCTTGTGTTAACCCTAAGGATTTAAGTTCAATAAGGTCAGGGTGGTCTACATTGTTTCCCACTGAATTCTCAGAACCTGCCATAGTGGGTGCACATGAAGTACTCAATAAATGGTTGTTTGGATTGACTGAGGGTCGGGTAGATGGAAGGATGAATGAATGGACAAAGGAATATGGAGTGGATGGATGGATGGATGGATGGGTGGGAGAAGGGATGGAAAGAAGGAAGAAAGAGAGGAAAAGGGAGAGAGAGAAGGAAGATGAATGAATAAACCTATTTAGTTGATCTAACAAACAAATGAATTTAGTTAATTTTGGTCAAATACCAAATCAAGTTTTATTTAAAAATCTTGTGAAATTTAATATGCATCCCTCCATTTTTGAATCAGCTCATGCTATAAAAATATATTCATCATATGCCATGATTTTTCAATCACAACAGTAAAGCTTTTATAAGCAATCTGAATATGCCTTGTCTAGGTGAGATGGGAGATGGAAAGTTCAATAAGAGGAAGTGATTTTGCTTTAAAGTCACATCACAAATTTAATCAGACAACAAAAAGAAATAAAAGGCATCCAGATTAGTAAGGAAGCAGTAAAACTTCCAATATTTGCAGATGACATAATACTCTAAATAGAAAACCTGCAAGACTCTTTGCTAAATTGCTAGAACTGAAACATGAATTCACTTCAGCTACAGGATACAAAACAAATGTACAAAAATCTGCTGCATTTCTATACACCAAAAATGAAACAGCAGGAAGAGAAATTAAGGAATCAATACCATTTACAACTGTACCAAAAATAATAAGATACCTAGGAATAAATCTAACCATATAGGTGAAAAACCTCTACTCTGAAAACTACATAACACTGAAGAAAGAAAGAGAAGATGACACAAAGAAACTGAAAGACATCCCATGCTCATGTATTAGAAGAAAAAAATACTGTTAAAATGTCTATACTACCTAGAGAAATCTACACTTTTAACACAATCCCTATCAAAATACCAATAGCATTTTTTTTTACAGAGTTGGAAAAAACAATCCTAAAACTTGTATGGAACCACAAAAACCCTTAATAACTAAAGCAAGCAACCTTGAAAAAGCAAAGCAAAGCTGCAGGCACCACAATTCCAGACTTCAAGCTCTATTACAAAGTTATAATCATCAAGACAGTATAGTACTGGCACAGAAACAGACACATAGATCAATGGAACAGAATAGAAAACTCAGAAATGGACCCACAACTATGTGGTTAGTTAATCTTCAACAAAGTAGGAAAGAATATCCAATGGTAAAATAAAAACAAAAACAAAAAAACCAGACTATTCAACAAATGGTGCTGAGAAAAGTGGAAGGCAACATGCAGAAGAATGAAAGAGAACCACTTTCTTACACCATGCACAAAAGTAAATTCAAAATGGATTAAAGACCTAAATGTGAGATCTGAAACCATAAAAAATCCTAGAAGAGAGGATAGGCAGTAAATCCTTTGACATCAGCTGTAGCAACTTCTTTCTAGATATGACTCCTGAGGCAAGGGAAACAAAAGCAAAAATAAACTATTTGGACTACATAAAAATAAAAATCAATAAAACTAAAAAGGCAACCGACAGAATGGGAGAAGATATTTGTAAAGGATGTATCTGAAAAAGGGTTAGTATCTAAAATCTATAAAGAACTTACAAAACTCAATACCCCCAAATGAATAATCAATTAAAAAATGGGCAGAAGGCAAGAATAGACATTTCTCCAAAGAAAACATCAAGATGGCCAACAGACACATGAAAAGATGCTCAATATCACTGATAAGCAGGAAAATACAAATCAAAACTACAATGAGATGTCACCTCACACCTGTCAGAATGGCTAAAATCAACAACACAAAAAACAAAAGGTATTGGCAAGGATGTGGAGAAAAAGGAAACCGCCTGCACTATTGGTGGTTATGTAAGTTGGGTGCTTGATTTTGCAGCACATATACAAAAACTGGGGATGCAAGCTGGTGCAGCCACCCTGGAAAACAGTATGGTGGTTTCTCAAAAAGTTAAAAATAGAACTACCCTATAATCTAGCAATTGCACTACTAAGTATTTACCAAGAATACAAAAATACTAATTCAAAGGGAAACATGCACCCCAATGTTATAGCAGCATTATCTACAATAGTCAAATTATGGAAACAGCCTAAGTGTCCATCGACTGATGAATGGATAAAGATGTGGTATGTACATACAATGGACTACTACTCAGCCATAAAAAAGAAACCTTGCTGTTTTCATCAACATGAATGGAGCTAGAGAGTATTTAATTTTCTCTCTCTCTCTTTTTTTTTTTTTTTAGAGAGAGAGAAAGGGCATGAGCAAGGGAGGAGCAGACAGAAAGGGTAAGAGAGAGAATCTCACTGAATGTGGAGCCCAGTACAGGGCTTGATCTCACAATCCTGAGATCATGACTTGAGCCAAAAACAGCGTCAGAATCTTAACTGCCTGAGCCATTCAGGTGCCCCTGGAGCTAGACAGTAATATGCTAAGTGAAATAAGTTAGTCAGACAAGCATAAATAGCACATGATTTCATTCATATGTGGAGTTTAAGAAACAAAACAAATGAGCAAAGGGGAAAAAAAAGAGAGGGGCAAACCAAGAAATAGACTCTTAACTATAAAGAACAAACTGATGGCTACCAGAGGAGAGGTGGGGGCAGGGGATGGGAAATGGGTAAAATTAAGGTGATGGGATTAAGGAGGGCACTTGTGATAAGCACTGGGTATTGTACCAAAGTACAGAATCACTGTATGTGCACCTGAAACTAATATCACACTGTATGCTAACTAGAACTTAAACAAAAACTTTAAAAAATAGATAAAAATAATAAAGCCATGTCATAAATTTTTTATAAAAAGTACCCTGACATCTAGACCTCTATATCATTAGCCAGGGTTCTAATAACTAGGATAAATGACCATGTTCCCTTTCAAGAAGCAAATATGGAAAGTTTTAGAGAACTCAGTTTTTATGTTGGTATAAGACTAAATTGAGAGGCCATCTGTAAATCTTTTGTTTAGCTTTAAAGTTTTGTAGTTATTCTCTGTTTCTTCTATAATATTCAACTGCTGATATTGCATTGTGTCTGACAATTTTTAACAGCAAGGAATCTTACTTGTTCATACCTAACAAAGTCTTCTTGTTTATATAATTGGCACATAATTCTTTTCCGGGATTTGTTTTTCCAGGCTTCTCAGTGATCTGTTGAATAAGGCCAGAGTACTTCCCACAAATGAGCTTTTAAGGTATATCCTAATTCCAAGTCAGTGATTTCTAGTAACTTCAGTGAACTTCCTTTCTGAGAATTTTAGATCAAGATAAATCAAAATATTATGTGGACAGCTAAATAGTGTTGAGTTTGGTGCTGGCTGTAATTGCATTGTACAATGAATAGAACAGTCTCAGTACATTCTTTTCAGAGCACCTGATTCATGATTTTAGTATTGCAACAGCCTAAAACCTACTATAATTATTTTTCATCTTTTATCGTCTCCAGAAATTAAGATACCAAGTGAAATGAAATTTAGATCTCCAGTGATAATAACTTTACCTTTTATATATTTATTATTAATGAATCATAATTTTTTAAAAGATTTTATTATTTTATTTGACAGACAGAGATCACAAGTAGACAGAGAAGTGGGCAGAGAGAGAGAGAGAAAGGAGGAAATGGGCTCCCTGCATAGCAGAGAGCCCAATGTGGGGCTCGATCCCAGGACCCGGGGATCACGACCCGAGCTGAAGGCAGAGGCTTTAACCCACTGAGCCACCCAGGTGCCCCAATGAATCATAATTCTTAACAAGTTCTTGAGAATATCCTCCTCATAACTCCAAGATAAATTACTGAATAAGATCCAGCTACTAAATAACAATTTTTATCAAGATAGGATGCTATGTGTATTTAACACATCAAACAGACATGTAAGTGTATATGCTGCTATGATCTGAACCCTTGATACTGTTTGAATTGCTTCTGGCATCTCAGGATTTTGGACAGACTACAAATAAAGAAGGCAGGTAAACTCACCCAAAAGAATAAACCTTGAAGTACTATTAAATATCTATTTAATCAGAGGACTGTCTAGGACTGTGATAGACACAACTTATCACCCAAGGCATTTTGATAAGCTCACATTTATCATGAAGGACATGGCTCCAAATTAGAATCCCAGTCTGCTTTTTTTTTTTTTTTTTAAGATTTATTTATTTATTTATTTGAGAGAGAGAATGAGAGAGAGGGCATGAGGGGGAGAGGTCAGAGGGAGAAGCAGACTCCCTGCTGAGCAGGGAGCCTGATGTGAGACTTAATCCCGGGACTCCAAGATCATGACCTGAGCCGAAGGCAGTTGCTTAACCAACTGAGCCACCCAGGCGCCCCCCAGTCTGCGTTTTGAGAAGAAAAGAAAATGGAAAAAGCAAGAGATATTCTGTTGAGGGAAGGTAATGTGGATACTAAAATTCAGACAAAAAAAAATCAAAAGCTTTTAAGAAAACAGCTATTTGAGATTAAAAAGAAAAAAACAGGTTTTTTTTAAAAGTAAAAGTTGTGAAAATCTTCCTCTATTTCTCATGCACTGAAAATAAAATTTAAAATACAGATTCTAGGAAGTAAAGGCCTAAATTGAGAGCAAAGAAGATAACGAGCACCACTTCCCTAAAGTAATTGTTACGGACAAACTGTTTTCATATAAAGACTGAATAACCATTCTGCATAAAATACAGATTTTTTAACTCTTTCACTATGTTATGAGTTGAATATTTGTGTCTCCCCCAAATTCATATGTTGGCCTTTGGGAGGTAAAGAGGTCATAAGGGTGGAACCTTCATGAATGACATTAATGCCCTTATAAAGAAACCCAGAAATCTCCCTCACCTCTTTCACCATGTGAAGATACAATGACAAGACAAACATCTATGAGGAAGTGGGTTCTTACTAAACAATGAATCTGCTGGCACCATGATCTAAGACTTCCCAGACTCCAGAATTGTGAGAAATAAATTTCTGTTGTTTATAAGCCTACCCCAGTCTATGATATCTTGTTATAGCAGCCCAAATGGACTCAGGCATACCATCTAACCTAGAATGCTGAAATCCATTAAGAAATCAAACAAGAAATGTCCCCTTACATCCTTTTCAATTTTTTTTTCAAATGAATTAGACCACAGCTGATCTTGCAGGATTTTGGATAATCAAAATAATGAAATTATTAAAAAAATAAAAATACTGAATTTGAGTCTTTTTCTTAATTAGGTTCCAAAGGCAAGGCAGTAGAAATAAGAATCTTAAGAAAACTGCTCAGAATAATATTTTGACAATCAATTTTGTCAAATATTGTCAAAATATATTTTGACAATAATATTTTGACAATCAATTCCTACACTAAACAACCCAATGACCTAGAAGTAGGTATAAGTTAGTTACTCATTCTTATTTAACATATAGTAAGCTAGGCAATGTGCTGTGCAAAGAGCTGAAAAGATGAGAAACAGGACTTCTGGTTCTGGTCCAAAATATGAGGAACTTGAATATTATCACTCTGTCCTAACAAGTAAAAAGTTGAGCAAACTGAAAATCAAAAGTCTTCTAACATCTGTTAGAAAGTGAAGATCCAGAACCACAACCACTATAAATGAAGAGACAGATAGACAGATATAGAGAATCACAAATTACTAGAGAAGAAACCATGATCAGAAACCCCTGCAGAAAACAGAATCAGAGTAAAAAAAAAATCCTAAACTGTAACTGACAAATTTTGAAGGCTCAGTGTGGACAAGTCTGAGAGTAAAAAAGTTCGGGGGAGGCATTTGCAGAAGGACCCCAGACTTTTGTAAGTATTACCTCCAGTAGTCCCAAAGCGAAAAACAGAAAAATCCCTTGGTGCATCCAGCAGGAGGAGGGGGAAAGCAACAATTCTGCAATACTCCAGAGCATTAAAGAATTCTGCTCTTCACAAGGCCTCCCTCAAGAAAAATTATTTTATAAGACCGTAACCTACTGGGGTTTTTATTAGAACCCAACTGATCTAGGGAATGAAAATACCCAACTCCAGCTCACACTAACCATCCTGTGGCATGCAGTGAAAGTGGTACAGAGGGAAATTTATAGTATTAAATGCATATATTAGAAAAGAAAACATATCTAAAATTAATAGTCTGTTTCTATCATAGGAAACTAGAAAAAGAGTAAATTAAATTGAAAGGAAGCAGAAGAGAAATAATAAAAATTAGAGCAGAATCACCTAATTGATAATAGGAAATCAGTAGAGAAAATCAATGAAGGCTGATTCTTAGAAAAGATCCTTAAAATAAAAAGCTTCTAGCCAGGCTAAGAAAAATGAGAGGTGACACAAATAACTAATATTAGAATTGCAAGAGGGGACATCACTACCTATCTCATGGTAAGAGAATAATAAAAGAAGACCATAAATAACTATAAGCCCACCAATTTGATAATCTAGATGAAATGAACCAATTCCTCAAAAGATACAATCTTCCAAAGATCATCCAAGAAGAAATAGATGATCTAAAGTAGGCATATATCCTTTAAAGAAATTGTATCAATAATTAACAACCTTCCAATTCAGAAATTTCCTGATCCGGATAGATTTGCTGGTGAATTCTACCAAATATTTAAAGTAGAAATTCTACCAATCCTCTACTTCTTCCAGGAGATGGAAGCAGAGGGAATACTTCCTAACTATTCTATGAGGACAACATTAACAGAATACCAAAACCAGGCAAAGTCATTAGAGACCAAATTTCTCATGAACATAGAATCAAAAATCTTCAACAAAATATTGGCAAATCAAATCCAACAATGTATAAAGAGATTATATATACCATAACCAAGTCAGATTAATTCCAGATACACAAAGTTCATTCAAAATTTATAAATGAGTTAATATAATCCATTCTATCAGTGGGCTAAACTAAGAAAAACCACATGATTGTAACAATAGATACAGAATTAATTTGACAAGATCCAGTGCTGATTCCTGATAAAAACTCTCAGCAAACTAGGAACAGAGGGAAATTTCCTTACCTTGTTAAAGAGAGCTATAATAACCCTATAGTAAACATTATATGCAAGGGTGAGAAACTCAAAGACTTTCTGCTAAGGTTAGGAACAAGGCAAGTATGTCCTTTCCCATAACTCATTTTCCATATTATACTGGAAATTCTAGTTAATGCATTAAGACCAGAAAAGGAATAAAAAGCCTCCATATTGGGAAGAAAGAAATAAAACTACCATGATCTCAGATTCACAGGTTTACAGATGACATTATTATATATGTAGAAAATCTAGAAGAATCAGCAATAAAACTCCTGTAACTAATAAGTGATTATTTATAGCAAAGTTATAGGATACACGGTTAATATAGAAAAGCCAATTGCTTTCCTAAATATCAGCAATGAACAAGTGGAGTTTGAAATTAAAATACATTATCGGGCGCCTGGGTGGCTCAGTGCGTCAAAGACTCTGCCTTTGGCTCAGGTCATGATCCCAGGGTCCTGGGATGGAGCCCCACAATGGGCGCTCAGCTCAGCGGGGAGCCTGCTTCCTCCTCTCTCTCTGCCTGCCTCTCTGCCTACTTGTGCTGTCAAATAAATAAATAAAATCTTTAAAATAAAATAAAATAAAAATACATTATCATTTACATTAGCATTCCCAAAGCAAAATACTTGGATATAAATATAAGAAAATATATACAAGATCTAGATGAGGAAAACCACAAAACTCTGATGAATGAAATCAGAGAAAAATTAAGTAAATGGAGATGGTCTATGTGCATGAAAAGGAAGATTCAATATTATCAAGATATCAGTTCCTCCCTACTTGATCAATAGATTCAACGCAATCCCAGTCAAAATCTCAGCAAGTTATTTTGTGGGTCTGACAAACTGATTCCAAAGTTTATATGGAGATGCAAAAGACCCTGAATACAACCAACACAATACTGAAGGAGAACAAAGTTACAGGACTGACACTATTCGATTCTTATGACTTTGACTTATAATTGACTTAAAAGATCAAGGCTGTATAATATGAACTCCTTCAGCTTCCCAACTCTGTACTCATCTTTATCTTTAACTCCAGTTATCTGCTTTCCTTCTGTCTCAAAAAAAGTAAGTAAATAAAAATAAAAAATAAAACGACAACAACAACAAAACACAAAATCTCTATAGTACAAAGGCAAAATCCCTCTACGTAGCCATCCTCTTAGGCAGGAGTTCTTGCTATTTCTTTCCCACCACCAACATTGGTGTTCTACATAACTCCTCATTTCAGTACTCACCCATTCCCTAACCTTTTGCAGTTGGACTTGTACCCTCATTTCTCTACACCTAATGATGATCTCATTCTTGGAAGAGCATGTATCAGTGATACAGATCACTGGCCTTACACTTAGAGTTTTTATGCAGTAGAGTTGAGTGGGACTCAAGAGTTTACATTTCTCACAAGTTCTCCAGTGATGTAGATGATCCTGGTCCAGAGAACCACACTTTGAAAACCACTGCTCTCTTGAAGATGACCAAAACCACTTAGTAGCTAAACTGGGTAGGATTTTTAGAGTCATCAACTTCCTTTATTACTTCAACTGTCAAGATTCATAATTTCCATCATCTTGCTTCAATCTTATCTTCTATTTTATCCTTTATGAATCCCATAATGTGATCAAACCAGTCATTGTTTTCTCATGTGCCCCATGGCTTATATTATTCCTTCTGCCTATAGCACCCTTTTTCACTCACCTTTGCCTGTTCAAATACACAGTTCAAGTCTCAAAGTCTCCCTCTAAATGCCACTTCCTATAGAATACTTTCCATGAATAGCCCAACTCCATGAATATTTAACTCCATGAATAGCCAACTGATACTAATTACTTCCCCCTTACCTTAGAATTTTACCTATATATTTTTTATTCAAGGATATGACAAAGCTTTTTGGAATCTGAAGCTTATACAATATGGAAGAGGAGTTTTTTCCAAGAATAAAGATTTTCAAAATTATGAGGACAACATTTAAGTACAGGGCCTTGAAGGGGCTCAAGCAAATAAACTTCTCTGAAATTTAAGTTTTGCTAACTTCACAGTGGCCTGCCTCGGTTCTTACTGGATCTTGCATTTCCTCTCTTAGATGACCATCCTCTGGAACAGATACCTCTTTTCTCTCTCTTTCTCCCTCTCTCCTTTGGCACCTTCTTTTTCTACTTTGAAGGGAAGCAGGTGAAAAAGAACTTTAAAGTCAGACAGATCTGGGTTTAAGATCCCTGCTAACTCACTCACTCAAGTGAAATTCAGTTTCTTCCACTGCACAAAAGGGGTAATAATATCTACCTTTGGAATTAAAATAAGATCAAATGTGATAGCAAATAAATGCCTTTAAACAGTGCCTAGGACATGATAAGCACTTGATAAACTTTAGTTTCCCTCTTTGGATGACAAGATCTGTAGCCTTATGTATGTAATCTTCAATTCCTCCAAAAGAACCTACCATTCCTTGCAAAGAATAGTTACTGAACACACATGGCCTATTTTCTATATAAAGGTTCAGAGAACGTGAAATGCCTAAGCATACTGCTTCTTCCTTATTTTACAGTAGCTCTCATTATTACTTTTACATCAAGGAAACTACCTATAGAAATGAAGACTCTGCAAATTTCGTCACTCCACTAGGACTTGGTTGAATTTAGTTTAGTGGGCAACTGAGCATCACTAAAGCAAAGGGTTGGGAGGCTGTCAGGAGGAGGGAAAGGAAAGAATTTACCAAGGCTTTTCACTCTGGTTTATATCAACCTATTTGCTGCTATTGTTTGTAACATCACTTTTGGAATCTATCATGGTGGTCTCAAGGACATTCTCAACTTCCTGTGACATTCACTTATGTGCAAAGCAAAAGAGAATACTTAATTCATTGTTTTCTCAATGCAAGGGAAGAACAAAGGCAAATAATTAATTTTACATAGTTGTAAAGCATAACTTGAATGCAAACAAGCATAACTTGAACAATGCAAACAACCTCATTCTAGTATAAGGGATAAATTTAATCTAAATCCAATCTTTCCATTTATCCTGATTTAAAACTGTTTTCTCTCTAAAATCACAAATGAGAAAGGACAAAAAACAACCAACACCACAAAATACAGATAATGCACTGTTTCTCACTGTTGGTGGGAATGTCAATTGATAGAGCCACTGTGGAAAACAGTATGGAGATTCCTCAAAAAGTTAAAAAATAGAACTACTCTACAACCTGGCAATCACACTACCAGGTGTTTACCCAAAGAACACAAAAGCACTAATTCAAAGGGATACATGTATGCTTATATTTACAGCAGTAGTATCTATAATAGCCAAGATATGGAAGCAGCCCAAGTGTCCACTGATTGACGAATGGATAAAGAAGATGTTATCTATCTATCCATGTAGTGGAATATTTTTAATTTTTTATTAACATATAATGTATCATTTGTTTCAGGGGTACAGGTCTGTGACTCATCAAGTCTTACACAGTTAAAAGCACTCACCATAGCACACACCCTCCCCAATATCCATCACCCAGCCACCCCATCCCTCTCACCCTCTCCCCTCCAACAACCCTCAGTTTGTTTCCTGAGATTAAGAGTCTCTTAAAATTTGTCTCCCTTTCTGGTTTCATCTTGTTTCATTTTTCCCTCCCTTTCCCTATGATCCTCTGTCTTATTTCTCCAATTCCTCATATCATTGAGATCATATGATAATTGTCTTTCTCTGATTGACTTATTTCACTTAGCATAATACCCTCTAGTTCCATCCACATCATTGCAAACGGCAAGATTTCAGGGTTTTTTGATGGCTGCATAATATTCCAGTGTGTGTGTGTGTGTATGTGTATGTATGTATGTGTATATATATATATACACATACCACATCTTCTTTATCCATTCGTCTATTGATAAGACACCTAGTCTCTTTCCATAGTTTGGCTGCTGTGGACATTGCTTCTATAACCATTGGGGTGCACGTACCCCTTTGCATCACTACATTTGTATCTTTAGGGCAAATACCCAGTAATGCAATGGAATGGAATATTTTTTTAACCATGAAAAAGAATGAAATCTCATTATTTTCAATGACATAGATGGAGCTAGAGAGTATTACACTAAACAAAGTAAGTCATAGAAAGACAAATACCATATTATTTCACTCATACAGGGAATTTAAGAAACAAAAGACATGAGGCAAAGAGGAAAAAAGAGAGAGAGAAGGAAATTAAGAAACAGATTCTTAATTATAGAAAACAAAGTGACGGTTACCAGGGAAGAGGTAGGCTGGAGGATGGGTTAAACAGATGATGGAGATTAAGGAGGGCACTTGTGATGAACACCAGGTGTTGTATGGAACTGTTGCATCACTATATTATACACCTGAAACTAATATAACACTGTATGTTAAATAACTGGAATAAAAATAAAAACTTAAAAAAATATATTTTCTCTCAAAAAAAGGAAAAAAAAAAACAAATCCCATTCTTGATGAGCAAAAATATAATAAAGAGGCAATTTTAGTAGTATGTGAATTTATTTATCCTAATGATAAAATTAAAAAGAAGAGCCAAAGTTTCTGCTGTGCCATTTCAAGCCATTTAGCATGGTATACAGAAACATCCTTCCCAGGTGCCTGGGTGGCTCAGTGGATTAAAGCCTCTGCCTTTGGCTCAGGTCATGATCCCAGGATCCTGGGATCGAGTCCCACATTGGGCTCTCTGCTCGGCAGGGAGCCTGCTTCCCCCTCTCTCTCTGCCTGCCTCTCTGCCTACTTGTAATCTCTGTCCGTCAAATAAATAAATAAAATCTTTAAAAAAAAGAAAAGAAACATTCTTCCTCACCCTATATTTTAATAGAATTTTTTCCAATGCATCAAATTATGAAATATCCCTAAACCAATGGATCAAAGTAAGTGATAATAATCTATGTTGGTGACAGTGAGGGTAGCCTAACAAAGCTTACTGACCATTATTTCAGTGGTTAAAAAAAAAAAAAATCTCTATTTGAAATTAAACCACCAAGAGAGAAAGTTTTAAAATTCAATTTTCATAAGAAGTGGCTCTATTGTATTCTATCTCAATTTTTAAAAATAATCAAAAGAATATAATAATCCTATCTAGATTTATGGAGCAGCCCAAAATAAGAGATTTGAAATATAAAATATAATTTGAAATAATTTAAAATATAAAATACAACACCACATTTCTAGAACATGAAATATGAGAATAACTGCCCCTTTCTCCAAGAATCAGTTCCAGAATTGGTATATCTGAATACCACCCATGTATTCAGCCCAGGGCTGAGATCTATGAAGACTTCTTCAAAATAATACATGGTTATTTTTGCTTATTAAACAATAAAATTGTTGCTTTGAAAATAACTCTTGCTTGGTAAATTACTGGGAAAAAAAATCTAAATAATCCCTACCTTGATTAGAATTCCAAATAAACAAACTGAACAAAACTAAGAAGAAAAGTACCAGTTTTTTGAGAGTGTCAATTAGGTAAAATTCATGAAGAAATTAGCGTCAACAACAAAATATTTCTCTTACCTGAAGTGGAAAACAGTTTCAAGATGCAAAATTTAGAACATGTGATAATTTTGGCTTCTTTAACAGCTTCTTTTAGTTAATAACCTAGCAAACGATTAGATATTCTACAAGTAGAACCACATTTAAAATGAACCAACTATATCATTTCTGGCCTCGGCAAACTAAATAGCATATGAAAAAATAATGGCTTCATAATTAATAACTTGAAATATGTATATTCAGTATTGGCCTTAGTCTATAATAATAAGGTTACCAATGGATTTTACCAACACATTGCTTGAGGCTCCTGAGATTTATTTACTAAGCACAGGTCAAACAAAGCAAGGAATATTTAAATCTTACCCTCTGGCCAGGACTTATTGAGAAGGAAATGTTCTCTAATATGGCATTCCCACCATCTATATACTTTGCTGTGAGGTCTTTGACAGTCATTTGGCCCCCTGAGGGCCAGATGTCATCTTCTCTTACATGATGATTCTTGGTAATCAAAACTTTTGAGAGCTGGACATCCTTGGATGGTTTGAATGACTTGGTGGGTGGTTTACTTTCTTCTGCTGGCATGTCAATAAACTTGAAGACTCTGCTTACAGATCGCATCTGAAATGAAATAACAGTATTTTATGTTTGTCTGTTTAATAACTGTCATAATTAGTGTGATGATTCCTTAAAAAATAACATGTAAGATTTGACGCTGCTCATCATCACCTGGTTATTTATCAGGAGGTTTTTTCAATGAACTAACAGAAAATAATTGGATATAATTAAAAGCTTAACTAAAGAGAATTAACAAGCATTTATATAAATGGGCTCTGTATAGACCTGTTTATTTTTGTGATCATTTAATTCAGTTATGCAAGCCACACATAAATGGCCAAATTATACTCAAAGGGATAGACGATGTCAGGGGGGAATTTTTTCTTCAACTATGAGCAACACTGCACACCTTTGTACAAGTGGTATATTATAATAAAACATCCCATGCCTCAAAACCACTACTGAAGATTCTCACCTTTCTCTCAAACTGCCTGAAAAACTGTCTATAATTCTGTATGTCAGCTGGGTGGCAAGTGATGCTTAGTAAATTTTGAATGACTTCACAATAATTTTAAAACAAATTTAAGTCATTGTCCTATATCTGTGGTTAAATAATTACATTTTTATATAAATTACTTACAGATCAATTTCCGTTGCTGACACTGTAAAATGTCACTTCATATAAAAGTTGTATTTGAAATTAAATACATGGTTGCTCTATAAATCTATTCATGTAACATTAACAATGTATATCTTGAATGTATACAGAAATAAAAGAGCTCAACTATTTCTCAATGGCGCTTAAATTCTTTAACAAGAACATGTTCCTCTGGTTAGTTATGATTTATTGGAATTTTGAATATAATTTTTAAAATAGACTTACAAATAATAGACACCTTAATAAATAACTGTAAAATCCATAAAAGAATAAACAAATGAATATGTGAATGATTACATATATATGAATCAGTAAATGAACAACAAGAAAGAGTTGAAGACTTTGAATTCATTCAATTCCCATTTTTTTTTAAAGATTTTATTTCTTTATTTGAGAGAGAGGCAGTGAGAGAGAGCATGAGCGAGGGGAAGGTCAGAGGGAGAAGGAGATTCCCTGTGGAGCTGGGAGCCTGATGCGGGACTCGATCCCGAAACTCCGGGATCATGACCTGAGCCGAAGGCAGTCGTCCAACCAACTGAGCCACCCAGGCGTCCCTCAATTCCCATTTTTAATAGATATAATCCTTGATGGCTCAGCCCTGCCAAGGAATTACTAGCTTACTGGAAGGAAATTTATTGCCTTTTTTTTTGTCTTTAAAGTAATTACTGATTCTGGCTTTCCTTGGTCAAGAATTCAACCCTCTTGGTGGGTTGACTGGGTGGCTCAGTCAATTAAAGCGTCTGCCTTCAGCTCTGGCCATGACCCCGGGGATTAAGCCTGTCATTGGGCTCCTTGCCCAGCGGGGAGCCTGTTTCTCCCTGTCCCTCTGCCTGCCACTCCTCCCTGCCAGTGCTCTCTCTCTGTCAAATAAATAAATAAAATCTTTTTAAAAAATGCATTTAAAATATTTGATTGTATTTATCCTGCATAAGAATAATATTACACTCTGGAAATGATTGAGAGAAATGCAAAAATGAAGCTTAATTTTATGAATAAAGTAAGTCTGTTGACATTTCTGCATGTCAATGCTGTGAAGAATTCTAAACTAGTCTTTGTTAAATGCTTTAGCACATCAGGAAAGACACCATATAAAAAAAAAACCTTTATATCTTAATACTTCCAAACAGTGAGCAAAACACTTAAATATTGCTATCTAAACTACTCAAGGGACGTCTGGGTGGCTCAGTTGGTTGGACGACTGCCTTCGGCTCAGGTCATGATCCTGGAGACCCGGGATCGAGTCCCGCATCGGGCTCCCAGCTCCACGGGGAGTCTGCTTCTCCCTCTGACCTTCTCCTCACTCATGCTCTCTCACTGCCTCTCTCTCAAATAAAGAAATAAAATCTTTAAAAATAAAAATAAAATAAACTACTCAAAATTTTATGTAGTACTATTAGAAAATGATATTTAAAACCATTATTTTGGAAGCACTGAAATGTATACAATTTTTTTTTTTTTGCATAAGGGGTTGTAAAGAGTATAGCAAATTATGTACTCCATTACTGAGGCTTACCACTGAGGGTGAACCTACAACTTATAATGTCAAATTAGTAAATGGAATGTACCTATCAAATTTAGAAAATGGGGCGCTTGGGTGGCTCAGTTGGTTAAGTGACTGCCTTTGGCTCAGGTCATGATCTTGGAGTCCCAGGATCGAATGCCACATCAGGATCCCTGCTTGGCAGGGGGTCTGCTTCTCCCTCTGACCCTCCCTCTTCTCAAGTTCTCTCTCTCTCTCTCTCTCTTATTCTCTCTCTCAAATAAAAAAAAAATCTTTTAAAAAAAATTTAGAAAATGAAATTTTCAACTCATCATCTTCCATACAGTCTAGTTGCTTAAAGTGACCCCAAGACAGACTGTTCCAGTTACCCACAGAATAGTCAAATATCCCTGACCAAGAACAAGTTCGTCTTAACAGTGGGCACTGATCCATAGCATGTAAGCAGACATCTGTTCAGTTCAGCAGGTTAGGACATTTTCTGATGAGACAGAAAGGTGGCTAGTACAGACACCTGCATTGTGGCAAGTTTCGCAAGCACTGAAATGCTGTTACTGAATAGATGATGTGGCCAGATAATATTATAAGTTACTAATTCCTTGTCCCTCACAGGCTCTCTAACTGGCACATTCTACTTCCACTGCTTTTTAAAGGAGAAGCCACAACAGAACCAGGGTGGAAAAAATTAATTTTGGTCCTTCAAGTTTCAAAAATTGGCTTTTGGAACCAGTGATGGATAGTTTGAAAATTTTGAGCCACCTGAATATTGGCTATTAAGTTTCAAAAATCAAAGCTTGAAAGACTCAAAGCAGTGTTATGCAAAAACAGTAGCCATAGATGAATTTATGATGGATGAGAAACAGCTCCTCTCTTCACCCCACAATCTGACTCATGAATGGGGCAACAAGAGGACTTAGGTACCAATTCCTTTAAAAAGGAGTCCTGACTTGCAACCAAACTCTAGTTCTATCCTTGAGTAGATTTGGGGAATTTTTGGACACAGGAGGCCTATGCCTTAATATCAAGGTGGAGCCCAGGAATGAGGCATGCCTTAGAGAGACTTCCAGTATGTGGAATAGCGTGGAAGCAGTAGAGTGGACATGGGTGCTTGGCATGTCTAGAACCAGACAGTTTTAGACTTCCCTTTATTTCCAGAGTGGTGCTAGATGAAAGCCCAATCCCAATCCTTTGGTCCCTCAGGGTCTTCCATGCCTTGGTCATGGGAGAAGTTGAGAGAGAACTCATCAAAGTAGGGCTCACAATCAGGATCAGAAAAACAAAGATGGAGTATCCGTGGACTGTACACCTCTTGGTCAAAGAGCAACGTTAATGCCTCAGAGACAGCACAGACAAGGGGAAACCTAGGGCCAGATGCTCCCTCCCCTGTAAACTCCATTCAAAATTTAGATTCACTTCCAGCAGAATTTCTGAACATGTTGAGATTGCTTCTTGCACTCTGCAGCACATGTGTTCAAGCAGAAAATAAATTCAATTACAGCAAAAGGAGAGTCATACTTCTTACACACTTGATTTCATAGCCAAAGATTCATGGCTGACTAGGGATGGACCCCAGTTTGGTGGAAACTAAAGCTTAAATAATTGAAGGGTTTCTTCTTATGTGAAACCATCAAAATTATGCATTTATATTAAGTACGGGGCCTCAGAAGGTGTCCATGCAAGAGAGAGGATCTGAAGCTGATCCTCCACAGGCTTCTGGTTGAGCCCACACTGCCTATTACAGTAATCTTATTCAAAGCATTCCTTGTTGTATCCTCCCCATGTAGGGCTTAGCACCAAGCAGTCCCTTAATAAATCTTTGTTAAGGATGAGTGACCCCACTGTTCTACCTCATCTGCAGAAAGCAATATCTGGGCAGGGTGAATGACACAGCTGAGTCCCTCAGCAGGCAATGGAGGCTGCCATTGTACCTCTCAGCTTCTCAGTCTGAAAATAGATGTTGCTATTTGGATTTGAAGGAAATGGCAGCATACCAAACTATTTTTAGTCTCATCCAGTTGTTTTCAATTGAGCTTTTTATTTTAAATTAATCCTTTTTCTAATTTAGAATGTCTACTAACACTGTCAGGTGATATGTAAAAACCACTGTGCCACTGGACGGAAATTCAGATTTGGTAATTCTCAGAGTGACTGCAGACTGTGGACGAGCTGCCTCTTCCTGGGCAGTGAAGGGTGTTCCTGAGGAGGAATGAAGAACAGCTCTGCCTGGCCCCCTGACAGGAAAAGTCTCAAAGTAGCCATTATCAGCTTAGGTGAGAGCATTTGTCTTAGATTTTCAGAAACAAACGATGAAGGCAAAATGAGACTCAGGCGCTGAGATGCTCAACATGTTCTTCATGTGAAGAGGAAAACCCGAGATCATCTGTACAGACTTCTATAAAATTAAAGTTTAGCCAAAATGAGGTGGGATTTTTACTTGAGAAATGGCTTTAAATTTCTGGTTTTGCTAAAAAATAATAATAAAATTAATTAACTAGTTAATTTCTGGCTTTGTTATTTAAATTTATTATGCTCCAAAACTTCTCCCAAATCAATCTTTAACACCGAATCTCATTATCTTTATAATAACTTCTCAAGTTTCTAATCTAAGCATCAGAAGAACAAAGTCTTGGGACACCTGGGTGGCTCAGTGGGTTGGGCCACTGCCTTCGGCTCAGGTCATGATCCCAGTGTCCTGGGATCGAGTCCCACATCGGGCTCCTTGCTCAGCAGGGAGCCTGCTTCTCCCTCTGCCTCTGCCTGCCGCTCTGTCTGCCTGTGCTCGCTCGCTCTCTCTCCCTGTCTCTGATAAATAAATAAATAAATAAATAAATAAATAAATCTTAAAAAAAAAAAGGAGAAGAACAAAGTCTTTAGGAAATGTGATGGTTAATGAAAAGAAAGCTCCACAGCCTTATGACAACCTTATTTTATAAGTGATGTGTTCAGTGGGGGAAAAAAAAAAAAGTGATTCCTGACTTTCCTTTTCCCTCTCTGTTGACGATGAGGGAAGAAAATTCTTAAAGACCTTTTCTAGAATAAGTCAGAAAGCCAGACTCCCCTCCTCGACAAAGATATTTTCTCTATTTCCTTTTATCCTTTCGGTTGTGTAGAAAACAGGGCATCAAAATTATGCATGGACATCAAAACTATATGCTTTATACCAGAAGAGCCATGATAATAAAAAATATATTTCCTAAGCCTGACGTCTGGTGGGCAACATTTACAGAGATTTCACAACTGGTTTTTATAGGAGAATCACAAGAAATAAATGTGAGGAGAATCTTCGGCAAAACTCATACAAGGTGAAGAACTTCACACATTTTACAAGAGATATTTTCGAACCATGAAGTATACAAATGGGAGGTTTTACATCGTAGATCCTTCCTGCTAGGTCCAAACAAAATGTTCTTCAGGACTCACTAACACAGCCTGTGACCCACAGCCACATTACAGTCATTAGCATAATCTTTAGGCCATGTACATAGACTTATGAGATAATGGTTATCATGTAAACATTTTCTCTGCCTAAAACATATTCCTGAAACTTTAGTCTATCCTTCTGTGTCTATCACTTATGCTCCTAGAGCATTTAAAAAGTCAGTCAAGGACTGCATTGTTATAAAAAAAATAAATTATTAACAGCATAAGTGAGCTACTTATAGTGTACTATACACTCTAAGTCTTTGTAAATTATTATAGCCTGCTAGCTACACAAACTGTTTACTGCCAACCTGTGGCAAATCACATGGCAAATCGATGTTACTTTTTCTGACCACAAGAAGTAATAGAAATGGTGCTCTTAAAATAAGAGAAAGAGGGACGCCTGGGTGGCTGAGTTGGTTGGACGTCTGCCTTCGGCTCAGGTCATGATCCCAGAGTCCCGGGATCAAGTCCCGCATCGGGCTCCCAGCTCCACGGGGAGTCTGCTTCTCCCTCTGACCTTCTCCTCGCTCATGCTCTCTTTCACTGCCTCTCTCTCAAATAAATAAATAAAATCTTTAAAAAAAATAAGAGAAAGAAAATCTATCACAGCTAATGACAAAAGGAATAACCTAAGAAACACAGAGGTATCAAATATGTTGGTGTCTATTTTCGGTAATTAACAATGTCAGTAATCATGGTACTAAGTGTGCCAATAGGCAGGAAAAACTCTTAAATTTACCTTTCAATTTGAAAAATATCATATCACTTACTGAATCTACTACTCAAGCTTGAACTTACACTCTGGTATTACTGTTTTTTAAAAGCAAAGACAGGCCATCAGCAAGTACTTGATGAATAAAATTGAGTCCATGTGGTATCCATTAAAAGTGTTTCAAAGAAAATCTCAGGAAGAGGGGTCTAAAATATCATATCAAAATATTTTTTCAAGGTTTATACAATTTAATGAGATTTTCTCTAAACATCTTAATTTTGAAATATTTTGGCTTCCCCAAAGTACTGTTACTAAGCATCATCCTTTTATATCCTATTATAGATATATTAGTTAATATATAAGGCAAAAATGATTTGCTGGTGGTCCATCAATTCCAAACTAAATTCTATTCCATAGACCAGAGATCAGCAAAACTATGGACCAATGGTCAAATCCAGCTACATCCAATTGTTTATATTAGCTTTGCCCTACAAAGGTTGAGTTGAGGAGTTACCACAGAGACCATATAGCTCATAAAGCTGAAAATAGTAACTATCCAACTCTTTATAGAAAATGTTTGCTGACCTCCTCTTATGACACACACAAAAAGTCAGAGCTAAAATAAATGTTAGAGAGTATCTACTCCAGTGATTCACAAGTCTAGATACACATTGGAATCACCTGGAACACTTTAAAAAATATAGACATCATCCCCAGTCACCCTGCCCCTGACCAGGAGAAATGATTTAATTGATCTTACAGGACCCCGAGTAATCTATATTGTTGTAAAGTTTCCTCATGTGCTGTTGAGGTTGAGAACTTCTGATCTAATCCTTTCATTCTTGGTACAAATGAAAAAACCTAAACCCAGGAAGTTAAAGTGACAGTCACAAAACTCAACAAATTTTCTCAACTTTCCAACACTCCAGCAATGTTTTATGGCTCTCATAAGCCTCCCCTACAAATTCAAGACTCTAGAGCATCTCAACGGCACTTTCTCTGTTGGCTCTAATAACACACTGGTTCAGTTCTTTGTTCTGCTCCAACAACTGCAGTGGTAAATGACTTAATCAGTGGAGTTTAGTGGTGAAGGACAGTGGCAGATAAGTCTGATTCCTGTGGACATCTGGAATAATGCCTACATCTATGCCAAACAAGACTTGAAATCTTTCATATGAAAGATTGGATTCAGAAGAGAATGTCAGAGCTAACATGGACCTTAAAAAAAAATTTGTAACCAAACTGTTTCCTTTTACAGAGAGAAATGTGAAGCCCTCAGTGCGGGTGATGACTTGCCTAAGACCACACATCTTGGTGATAAAGCAAGAGTGGAATGCAGAGTAAAAGAGCCACTCTGTAGGACAGAAAGGACATGTTTGGAGGAAAAGAAGTCTTGGGACAGATGTCATGAATGGAAAACATGCTACAAAGCCTCATGAGGACAGAAAAACAAAGAAAAGATATGATCAACAGACCATTGAAGGAAGGGGGAAAGAGGAGAACTGAATCCTCCCCTCAAATTCTTGGAGCAAAACTGGATTCAATACCAGAGCATTGGGCATCAGGCGCAAAGAAGAGAAGCCAGGTTCCCCTTTTTTGTTCTCTTGTCGGTTACTGTACCATCAATCACTTGATCTTTACTGGAATCAAAAAAAAAAAAAAAAGAGGTGATAAAAGGATAAAGGAGAAACAGAGGGAGTCTCTATTGACACAAAACTCTTCTTAGATTGCATCACTCTCGCAAGAACTTTCTGGAGCCTCATTAACTGGAATCTAAATGTGAGCCCTGCAGATACACAGTCTTCCCTCTCATCCTGGTGGTTTCCTTCCCCTTGTCTTACTAGGAACACATATTACAAGACATAGTACAAGACATAGGCATGTCTTATCTGCTGCTGTGGTTAGAGAATTAAGGAAGCAGGATACTATTCACATGCTCATATCTTTTAGTTGTGCTCACTAAGTGGTAGACAGTCCTGAAAAATACATGAACTGTCAACTGCCTCATTCAAACCGACTTTGAGTGTGGGTAACCCACCAGTCACCAGATGGCTTGATGTTGCTAAGTTTGAAACATCACCTCTGCACCCATTCTAACTCTTATTTATTTAATTATCATTCATTCATGGGTTCAGAAATATAGGTATATACATTGCCTGTTTAAGATATGTAATTGCTTACATTTCTAAAAATAGGACAAAAAGACACTTTAGGGTACTAAAAATGGCAGGTATCTTGTGAGTCCAAAGAAAATAAATTAGTACACAGATTTGTTAAGAATATAAAAAACTGGGTCTCCTGGGTGGCTCAGTCAGTTAAGCATCTGCCTTCAGATCAGGTCATGATCTCAGAGTCCTGGAATGGAGCCCCACATTGGGCTCCCTGCCCTGAGGGGAGTCTGCTTCTTTCTCTAACTCCACCCCTCCCCTGGTGTGTTTTCCTTCTCTGTCTCTTGTTCACTCTCTCTCAAATGAATAAATAAAATCTGCTTTAAAAAAAAATACAAAAATTTAAAATAGTAGCTTGAGGTATGGAGTTAAAAGGAATTAATATTTATTTTTCACCCCATCTACAGAATGGTATAAAATACACAAATCAAATAAATAGACAGACATATACACATATACATATTTATATACATAAATGAAGAGTGAATTTGAAATAACAGTATTTAAAATATCATATCAACTGCAATAATTGGAAATTCCCTATAATGGGGGTTTTCAGTGGGATTACTAAATGTGACTCTCTGGCAATTTTACTATTTTTTTTAAATTTCTGGGTGACTCACAGCCTACTAATCTGTATCATTCATCAGGTGACAATGTCCAGATGATTTTTCTTTCCAAACTACTATATAAAGCCAGACAAATTAGTAGGTAGAACAGAAGTTTTGTTCCCTTTTAATGGTCTCATGATACCACATGTTGTATTTTGAGGAGATTCTAGACAAGAACTTAGGCCCCAAAATGTCAAGTCTACTGGAAGACATTCTTATCACTGTGCTTTCTAAACACACAGAGGCATCAAGTTGTAGTATATCTTCAGAGAGTCTGGTTTAGACTAGAGATATGAATGAGTGATTGAGAGATGGTTTCTATAGCACAGAGTTAGATGGCAGCAGCTAGAGAGAAGACAGATAGAAGAGGGCTAGAATATAGCTAATGTTCAGAGACCTGTAAGAAGAGGAGGGGCCAGCAAAGAGAAGTAAGGAGGAACCCAAGAGGTAGCAGAGACTGGCAGGAGGAACATCATGGTGGTGAGAGAAGAAAGTATTCAGAAGAAGGATTTGTCTATGGCATAAGTACTGCTGAGAGGGTAAGGGAGACAAGGACATTGGATCTGGCAAAATGTTGGCCATGAGTCATGGGGCCGATGCAAGCAAAGTGAAGTAGGCTGTGGCAAGAATGGGAAGGAGGAAATGGAGACAGGCCCTCTTTCAAGAAGTTGTGCTATAAATAGATCAAAGAA
Source organism: Mellivora capensis (assembly GCA_004024625.1). NCBI lineage: Eukaryota > Metazoa > Chordata > Mammalia > Carnivora > Mustelidae > Mellivora > Mellivora capensis. Next base: position 79,616 of record PISX010006326.1, read on the forward strand.
AAGAGGTGCAAGTTATATATCAAGGGAAGGTAGTTTTATGATGGGGACAGAGGTCCCACAAAGAGCAGTTAATTGCATATTACTGGCCCTTAAATAGGAATAAAGACACAGAGGGAAGGTAGGGCATATGAGTAGAGGTAAACAGGCTGGTGCAACTGGTAGAGAGAAATAAGGAAATTCTTGTTGGTTGCATCTGGCTTTTTCTATGAAGTATGTACCAAGGTCATTGGCTGAGAGTGCAGGGGGTAGAATTACCAGAGCTCCCGAGAAAAGATAAGAAGGTGGGAAAGAACTATCTTAGGGAATATAATGAAGAATTTATTAGGAATATGTAATCAAAGGGTTTTTGGTCAGCTTTGAGTGCTGATAACTGAGATGTGCAGTCAGTTACAAAGTGACATGAAGTAACAATGAGGAAGTGTTATCATCCAAATATTACCCTTACTGGCTGAAAGCTAATAAAAGGCAGGCACCTGGGTGTAAGCAACTGATGAGCAGTAAAAGAAAAGTCATTCTGCCATTTTTTTTTATAACTTCATAGTTCTATTTATGTTTGATTCTGTGCCCATGTCTAAACTAGGCTAGAGAGGTAAATGAAATACTCTTCCTAAGTCTAAAGATAGTTTTGTTTGGTTTTTGTTTGTCTTTTCAGAGTAGCCCTACACTGGAAAACTGGAAGTCCATATCATACAAAACACCCTCTTTACTGCATTTAAACTCAGATCTAAATTCAGTTAAGACTTTCAGTAATGTAACATGAGAACACAGTGAATTTCTCCTTCAGAGGTTACAAGGACCTTCAGTGTTAACATCACGTAGATGTAGAATTTGAGGGCACAGCTATCTCCCCTCCTACCCACAACATATGCCAGGTGAAAACAACAAGATTACTGTACAACTTTAGTAGGGGTAGAGGTAAAAAAGGTAATTAATATTAATAACTAGATGAATGTCCACAGGGGCCCAGGAAAGACCACTTGTATATATGGCAGGGAAATGAAAACTAACATGATCACTTTGATATTTAAACAAAAGAACATGACTTTTTAAAATGAGATCAAATGCAAATATTGATACTTTTCATAGGCTGTATTATAATATAATAGTTCTTTGCAAAATTCTTTCATGCCATAAGATCAAAGACACAATGTCAAAGCACAGGGTTACAAAGCTCAGGAATGCCCATGTGAAAAACTTAGAGAAGTCAGCATACCTTAAACAAACTATTTTTTTTTACACTAAACTTTAATGGAGATTGGACATGCAGAATAGAAATGTACCAGACAAAGGTTTCAACATCAAATGTATACAGGTTGTTTCATAAACCAAGAAAATTAATATAGCAAAGGAACTGTGCATATACAAGATGAAGAGATATTTTTAGATAAAGAAGTGAAGTACATGAGGATTTTAACTGTAAAGTCAAAGTTGTAGAAAATTTGAACAAAAAAAAATGCAAGCACAATACTGATTTACTCCTCTCCTGCTATTTTCCAACAGAAACATTTCTTTTTTTTTCTTTAATTTTATTTACTCTCACTTTTATTTATACTCACTCTCACAGAGAGAACGAGCACAAGTGGTGAGAATGGCAGACAAAGGGAGAGGGGAGAAACAGACTCCTTGCTGTGCAGGGAACCCAATGTTCCCTGCTCATTCCCAAGACCCGGGGATCATGACCAGAGCCAAAGGGAGATGCTTAATGATTGAGCCCCTCAAGAGCCCCTCAACAGAAATATTTCTAAGAATATGAGACCCAACTTTAAAAGTGTTAAGAGTTAAGTGAGGAAATAAATGGAGTCACAGAAAAAGCTAACCAAACCCCCAAAAAATAATGTTCAAGAAAAAGAGAGAAACCTTACTATAAATCGTGTTAGGGTTAAATTACATTTCAATGAATTAATAAAATGCTTTGCTTAAATAAAATATTAGATACATGGGCAGGCAGAAGGCATGAAAAGTTTTGTTTTATCCCCAGCGATATTGTTTTATGATGATATTTGTTCTTTTTTTAAAAAAGATTTTTATTTATTTATTTGAGAGAAAGAATGAGAGCATGAGAACAGTAGGAGGGGCAGGGAGAGACACGAGCAGACTCCTCCCTGAGGGCAGAGCCCAATGCTGGGCTCCATCTCTTGACCCTGAGATCATGACCTGAGTCAAAATCAAGAGTATGCCACTTAACCAACTGAACCACTCAGGCATCCCATGATGATATTTCTTCTGATAGGAATTGGTTATAAAATTTCCACAGCTGAATGAACATGTACATTCTGGGAACATGGAACCTATTAGGAGAATGGAGAAGGAATCTAGGCAAAAAGTGTAATGATGGTGTTATATGTATGGTCATTTTCAACTTGGCTCTCTAGCCCCTCTGCAAACGCAGAAATGGATGACTGATTTTTAAGTACGCTATTTCTGGCAGACTAATCAAAGTTGACAATGAAGCTATTCTTGAAAATCATGTATTTTTTTAACAGTGGGAAATCTGTCTTTCTTCCTTTTACCTCTCACTCTTGCTGCCCTGGGATTTGTGCCCCTGACACAGTATTCACTCAGTTATATACTACTACAGGCTCTGCATTCCAGAGACCCAAGACAAGAGAAACAATGAAACCAAAACGTGGTCTTTGTAGCCACTAATAAAGTATATAAATGTGTGGGGATATTGGCCCAAAGAGAGAGAGTGAAAGCAAAAAGAAACACTCTAGGGGCGCCTGGGTGGCTCAGTGGGTTAAGCCTCTGCCTTCGGCTCAGGTCATGATCTCAGGGTCCTGGGATGAAGCCTCACATCGGGCTCTCTGCTTGGCGGGGGGCCTGCTTCCCCCTCTTTCTCTGCTGGCCTCTCTGTCTGCTTGTGATCTCTCTCTGCCAAACAAATAAATAAATAAAATATTTTTTAAAAAAGGAAAAAAAAAGAAACACTCTAGGAATGAGAAAGGAAATATCACTAAACACTGGAAATTTAAAAACTTAGAAATAAAAAAAGAATACTACAAAAAAGATAATGCTGATAAACTGGAAAACCCAAGACAGGGAAGGGTTTCTTAAACAAGATACCAAAAGATAAAGGGTAAGATTAATGAAATTAACTTCATTAAACTTAGAAGCTTCTTTTCATCAAAAGATACTATAAGCTAAGCCACTGACTAGAGGACCATGTTTAAAATATACAGAATCGAGGGCGCCTGGGTGGCTCAGTGGGTTAAAGCCTCTTGTTTCGGCTCAGGTCATGATCCCAGGGTCCTGGGATCGAGCCCCACATCGGGCTCTCTGCTCCTCGGAGAGCCTGCTTCCTCCTCTCTCTCCCTGCCTGCCTCTCTTGCCTACTTGTAATCTCTGTCTGTCAAATAAATAAATAAAATCTTAAAAAAAAATAAAATAAAATATACAGAATTGACAACCCAGAATTCATAAACTTTCATGAACAATTAAGAAAAAATTCAGCCTACTACAAAAATGGGCAATTGACAGAAACAAGTAATTAACAGAAGAGGAAGCCCATAAGCCAATAAATACATATTAAGTAGTCCTATCTCTTTAGTAGTCACTTCACATCCATCCGATTGCCAAAACTAAAAGGTCTGACAATCTGCTGAAACTGTGGACCGATGAGAATTCTTAAACTCTCTTGATAGGAGTATAAATTTATACAAGATATTTGAGAATAATTGGACACCATCTGGTAAAGCTGAATGTGGGTGAATTCTATAACCCAGTACAGCCATTCCTGTGTATCCATCCCTTGCCAAGGGTTTTTCCACTGCAGCACAAGATCTTGACTGTGGCTGTCTATGTGGAGAAAGGAAGAGATGTAGGTCTAAAGTGAGATACATATTTGATTCTTCTGTGATGTTTTATTCCTTAAGCTGGGTGTTGGATATGTAGTCCTCTCTTTTGCCTTTTGGTTTGTCCAAATTTTTTGCTTTTGGTTTGTCCAAATTTTTTCATAAAAGTTAAAAAATAATAATTACTTACCAAGCTGTCCACATCTATGCTGGAGTTTACAGCCCATTGCAATGTACCCATGATATTCATGGCTAACGTTAGAATAATACCAACTGTTCCTTCTCCTTCACCTATAGATGGGGAAAAAATATAAACAGGCTTTATGTTATTTCTCTCTGCTGTGAACCTCTTTATGCTGCTCCTAGGGCATGCATCATATTAAAGTAACATTCCAATTTTGTGCTAATTTTAACCATCTTTCATCTCAGTTCACCACAGTATCTACCACTAGTAATAATATCCTGCATATAGTTAAGTAGTAAATCAATGTTTTAAATTAAAGAGTGACTATTAGGAAAGAGCTGCCCTTTTAAAAAAATGTGCCAGACACTGAAGGGGCTGCTGGTGTCAGGTAAATACCATGGTCATCTCTTCTACTATTCTTCTGTAAGTAATAATATCTTCAAAGTCTACAATGGGCAATGACAAAAAACTTCTATGTCTGGATGAGGTCCTCCACAAAGAAGTCAAAAGCATGAGGGCAACTGGGTGGCTCAGTTGGTTAAGTGACTGCCTTCAGGCTCAGGTCGTGATCCCGGAGTCCCAGGATTGAGTCCCGCATTGGGCTCCCTGCTCAGTGGGGAGTCTGCTTCTCCCTCTGACCCTCCCCCCCATGCTCTCTCTCTCTTTCTCTCTCTCTCAAATAAATGAAGTCTTAAAAAAAAGGTCAAAAGCAGGAGAAAGGTTTGAGCAGCATCCATTAGATGATTAGATATGTCTTCTGCCTTTGTGAGGAGAACTTTCTCTACTAATCAGACACTTTGAGGTACAAAGTGGACTTAGGGTTTCATGAGGAAGTCAAAACTCATGGGTCTGCCATGGAGAAAGGGAGAAAACTGCCTTTTATATTTAAAAAAAATGACCAGTTTGCCCAGGATGAATAATACTTAAGTGTTTAATTAGAATACATAACTTCTATGTATGGGGCTAGAAAGGACCACTAATTTATGACTATAAAAATTTTCTAACAGAAAAGTTTTTAAAACTTTAGGTTATCAAGTCTCCTTTGAGAGTCAGTCCTGGCAAGTGTACTATAGGATAAGATCATTACTGGGTTCTAAAATTGGGGGAAGTAATTTGTAATATTACTATTTTTTTAAAAGATTTTATTTATTTATTTGACAGATAGAGAGTACAAGTAGGCAGAGCAGTAGGCAGAGGGAGAAGCAGACTCCCTGCCGAGCAGGCAGTCCAATGCGGGGCTCGATCCCAGGACCCTGGGATCATGACCGAAGCCAAAGGCAGTCGCTCAACAGACCGAGCCACACAGGCGCCCCTGTACTATTATTATTAATTGAAATTTTTTCTTCCACATTTCCTCTGACAGAAGACAAACCATAGACAGTAGGCATGTGCTTTTAATACTAAATCATTTATTCCAAATAGGTAAGATTTATCAGAACCCCGGTATATCACTCATTCTGAAGGTTAAGATGAGAGTAAGATAAAATTTTAATATTAACAAGAATAAATAATATATTTATGGGTATTTAGTAGGAACCAGCACTATACCAAGTGTTTTACACAAATTATCTCATTTAATACTCACCCAAACTGTACGATAGATAGGTAATGTTATCATGTGTATTTACAATATGAGGAAAATAAGGGCCTTAGAGAAGCTAACTAGTATGTACAAGTTATCATAGTTATCATAGCTGAAGACTAGGAGAAGCAGGATTGGTATTCATCAGGTGGCTAACATTCACTCTGGCTGAGAATCAGGTTTGACTGACAGGTCCTGAACTAAAGTGATCTGTCAATGCTTTGAGTACCGCCCTAGTATATCAGGACTTAATCAGATCCTTAACCACGATTTTACAACACATGACACGCTGTTAACAAATCTTCATCCATTCAGCCCTCTTTGATCTTGTTTCAAATAACTTAAAGGAAAAATTTTAAAATTCTGAGCCCAAGAAGAAAATTGACTATAGTACTAAGGATTTTAGTTCATTTGCCTGCTCACTTATATTCATCACAGAGAGTCATTTCCCACTGCGAGTTGAGAGAATGATGGATGTGGGGAACCCACTCCTCTCGCAGCAGTCAAGGTGAGCCTGTTTTCTGTTCTTTCCAGTACTCTGTACCTGGTCCAAGGAATGCTGCTAACTCAAGGGGCCATAGGCAGTCACTGTGGCATAGCTCTGGTTGACCCAGAAAACCAGTCATCAGAGAGAGAGATAGAATACAGGAAGCAGCCACAGAGGACTACACTCAGGCAAGAGATGAGGACGTCTCCTCTGTTCCCTCTGGAAACCCCAGCATGCTCCTGCCCTGGGCTTCACGGGACCCTCCTGTGATTCCAGCCTGTGCTTCCTTCTGTTGGAGAAGGATTCTATTTCTAACAACTGAACGATCCCTCAGATTTGGCAGATGCCCTAAATCTGTCCACTGTTGCATGTATAAGCTATTTCAACACTTCTAGCTCAGTTAATTCAGCTTCTTAACTTAGAAGAACTCATTTGTTCATACAGAGTTTCATTGTACTTATGGTGAAAAGTTCTGTGTATTTCACCCAAAGATCTTAAGATTCAAGATCTTAAAATTCAAAACATTATAATTCTTTTAAAGATTTTATTTATTTATTTGACAGAGATCACAAGTGGGCAGAGAGGCAGGCAGAGAGAGAGGGAGAAGCAGGCTCCCTGCTGAGCAGAGAGCCCTATGCAGGGCTCGATCCCAGGACCCCGAGATCATGACCTGAGCTGAAGGCAGAGGCTTAAACCTCTGAGCCACCCAGGCGCCCCAAGACATTATTTTTTAAGAATATGGTATTTCTGGGCACCTGGGTGGCTCAGTCATTAAGCGTCTGCCTTCAGCAGGATCACGATCCCATCCTCCTGGGATCAAGCCCTGCCTCAGGCTCCCTGCTCGGCGGGAGCCCGATTCTCCCTCTCCAGGTCCCCCGTGCTTTTCTCTTGGTCATAAATAAATAAAAATCTTAAAAAAAAAAAAAAGAATATAGTACTTCTATCTAAGTTATTCACTTCTGTGGTAGTTTTTCATCATGTAAAATTCACATTAGGATAGTGAATTGCACAACTGGTAGTAAAAAGAAACAAATTTACTAGTGGGGGCATTTTGTGTGCATATGTGTATAAACAGGGATGTTTCTTTCCCCCATTCAGAGAGCGCTTGAATAAATGAAATCTATAATTTTTGACACCAGGATTCTTTACCAATATGAGAGTCAAAAGACAATTTTCTTCTTTCAATCATAGATTTGTTATCTGACACTCTCTGTGTCTGTTTTTCAAACTGTAAAGCTGAAATAATAGAGCTCTCATTCAAAGAAATTATTTGTACCACAATAAATGAATTTTCAGATTAATAAACTCTGTCCAAAATCTATTTAAAGATATCTAAAATGTTCAACCAATGAGAATATAGCATTTTGGGGTTGACAAAGTTTTAAATTAAATAGTCAATTCGATAGTTAACAAGTTCATATTACCTGTTGTTAAAATGGAAATGAAGGTAACAGCAATGAAGAATATGACAAAAATAATTTCCATTCTCATTTGGAACCAGCGCAGTGTGGACAGGTACAAGAACCAGTTGGCGGTATGTAAGTTCAGAGCCTTGTGAAATAGAGTTTCGAAGTAAGGCTGACGTCCAAAGGCCCGAAGTGTCCATAGTCCTTTCAAGCTTGTGACAAGATGAGTGAAAATTGGACTCCTGCCTGCGAAATAGTCCCATAGAAAACAATGCAAATGATGTAGCGACATAATGCAAATTCTTACTACCAGGTACCTGAAAAAGATTAGCTTAAGAAAGAGTAATCATAAAAAAAAAAAAGGAAGAGTAATCATTCATCAAATATCATTGATTAGATGTTTTTCATACTGGTGCCACACTTTGAATAGTTGTCTTTTTTAAATCTTAAATGAATTAGACTCCTTTGTTACTTGGCCACCATGGATGGGAGCTTACTATAAAATCAATACCATGTTTTATTTATATTTCTTGGCTATCCTAGCTAATCCTAAGTTTTAACAATTAATTTATTCTAAATTAATCACTGCTGAGAGAAAATGGTTTTTTTAAAGACAATTTATTTAAGTTTATGTGAGTTCAATTAGATAATAATCTCAGTAGAAACACACTGAGTATTTAACTCTGAAAATGCACCAGCAGCAATGCTATTACTGAAAAATGTGCTTCCCAAACAGCTCAAACAGTGCTCAGGGGCACACAAAAAGGTAGCCCTCAGGGGAAAAGAAAGGGTATCTGAAAAATTTTATCCAGTGTTGTTTGGGAACCCAGACAAAACTTCAGTAATAGTAGCTATCATTTTAAAATTTAATTTATATAATTATGTATATTATGTATGAACATCTTATATGCCAGCCCTCATAAGACCACACACTTGTTTTAAAACCAAAATTAACAAACACAATCTATGTGTGCTTTGTAATTTACTGTGTCCTTTTGCATACACCTTCTTATTATTACATAATGCAAGAGTTTAAAAGCAGGGGGAAAAGTAGGTGAATGATTGATAATCACAAATAGCCTTTGTGGTCGTTTTCCATGGCGAGCATTGTACATGCAGCTTCATACCTTCGGATTCCAGTTGCTTGAGTTGCTGTGAGGTGTGGAGGAAGTAGGCCCTCAGTATAATGAAAGCTGCTATGACGGGCACTGTTGCTAGGAAGATGTAGGGTTGCAAAGCCGAAACTACTGTCACAGCTCCAATCACAATTAGTAACAACTGCAGGATCAGAGAAAGCACTTGGGTGAGTAAATGTTTTCATGTTGCAAAGCACACAAGGGTATGTCAGAGATGTCTTTCTAAAGACCCTTTTCACACTCTGTTCCATTCTTTTTTTTTTAAAAGATTTTATTTATTTATTTGATAGAGAGAGAGACAGCAAGAGAGGGAACACAAGCAAGTGAAGTGGGAGAGGAAGAAGCAGGCTTCCCAGTGGAGCTGGGAGCCCTGGGGCTCAATCCCAGGGCTCGATCCCAAGACCCTGGGATCATGACCTGAGCCAAAGGCAGCCTCTTAAAGACTGAGCCACCCAGGCGCCCCACTCTGTTCCATTCTTAATAAGACAGCTAACTTCCTAGTAGGAAGACAGCCATGTGAACATAGTGTTTTTCATAAAGTTCTATCAAAATTCAAAATATTTGTTAGGTTGCTTAGAATAACATTCTGAAGTTTTGAAAACACGGTGTTCTTGGGTATCAGGATATTCTCATTTCCCATATGCCTTAAAATGCTGTATGATAAATAATCATAGATGAGTATGATTTTTTTTTTTCTAGCCTGGTCTTCTTTTAAAATAATGTTTTTTAATTTTGAAATAGTTTTGGCATAAATGTGAAATTTTAGGATTGATTTGTTCAATTTCTGAAAATCAGGCATTCATCTGGGAGTTTTTGAGTCAGAAAGATCTGGTTTAAGTGAAGGCTTTGTCATTTAGACAAGCTGCTTAGTTTTTCCAAACACAGTTGACTCATGTTTAATTTTTTAAAATTATATTTAATACAGTTTACTCCCCTCCCCAACACTTCTATTCCCACTCCTCAAAATAGTTAGAGATGACCTAAAGACTCAAAAAAAGATTTTTGGGATATGGCTGATTTACTTTTATATGTTGTCAAAATGAACTTTGAGCTTTAGTCAAACCCATCAGAGATATCCCTTTACATTATCCACCAAAACATTGGAGCCCTTGGCAGTCTCAGAAACAAGCTAACCATATTGATGTTCTTCCAAATCAAGTGAAAAGCTTATATTCTTGTATTTCCATATGACGCTAAGTCCATACACTTTTTTTTTAAATCCACTTTTTTAAAATACACTTTAAAAAGAAAAAAAAAGTCTGCTAACATTTGCTCCACAATAACCCATGTGAATAATATACAAATAAAGTAATGTCACAACAAAGGTTAAAAAAATAAACTTAGGGGCGCCTGGGTGGCTCAGTGGGTTAAAGCCTCTGCCTTCGGCTCAGGTCATGATCCCAGGGTCCTGGGATTGAGTTCTGCATCTGGCTCTCTGCTCAGCAGGGAGCCTGCTTCCTCCTCTCTCTCTGCCTGCTTCTCTGCTTTCTTATGATCTCTGTCTGTCAAATAAAGAAATGAAATCTTTAAAAAAATAAAAAAAATTTTAAAAATAAACTTATTAGAACATCCATATGATAATCAGTGAGCCAGTTCTCTACCAATTTCCATGGGTGACACATGCATATTTCTAACTGATGCAGTGAAATGCAGAACATTTTGGAAGACGTCAGTGGGGATAAGGGTATAGCTAACAGTTGCATAAATCTTCTTTGAGTGGGTTGTTATTTTCATCTAAAACTTCAGATGATGATCTCTCAATGATACCTTTCTAGGGAAAATGCCTCTAATGTCTCTAGTCAATTCTGCCATACCAGCCCCTCACTCATCAACAAATACTCAGATAAATCTTTTCTGTGCCAGTCACTAGCCCAATTACACATGATGACTCAATAATCTAAGGACAGTCTTCCCTATTCCATTCTTGCCCTACGAATGCCACCAATACAATGAAAAGGCCCCAAAGACCCTACTTACTTACTTATCTTACTGACAAGACTTCAGCAATGACAAACCACAGTTTTTTAACCAAAGACATTTATTTTCCAGAAATAGGATCTTTGCAGGGTGGGGGAGAAAAATTAAGTTCCAAGCACAATTAACTAGGGAATATGATTTAATTAAAATGGACCATCACATCACATTAAGTACCAGTATGTCTAAAAGACAAAAGCTCTTGCACTGGCGTAATAGAAACATTCAACGACTCCATTAGGACCGGGATCCTTCATTTGCTGTGGACAGTTGTGAACAGCACTGTGTTCGTTTGGCTTGTTCTATTTTTACCATATAATTCCAATTTGGTGCTGTTGGATTATAACAGTTATAGAAAGTGACGGTTCTGTTTTCATGATATGCTAGAGATTCTTAGGACTGAAAATGCAACTATGTTACAATAGAATAGGTAGAACTGTGTAGACAGACTACCCAAGATGTCATAGAGAAAAAGGAGAAAGATGGGTACAAGTGGAAATTATGAAACACTCACAATATAAATTTCCAGCAATTAGAATCATCCTAAACATAGCTCAAACTGAGACATAAGAGAAAAAGAAGTCTAAACATTGAGAAAAACAATTCTATTCGCTCCATAAGAGGCGATCCTTAGGAACTGAGGTCAGGGGCGCCTGGGTGGCTCAGTGGGTTAAAGCCTCTGCCTCCGGCTCAGGTCATGATCCCGGGGTTCAGGGATCAAGCCCCGCATCGGGTTCTCTGCTCAACAGGGAGCCTTGCTTCCTCCTCTCTCTCTGCCTGCCTCTCTGCCTACTTGGGATTTCTGTCTGTCAAATAAATAAAATCTTTAAAAAAAAAAAAAAAGGAACTGAGGTCAGAAGCTAATAATGTAGCACTGGGGCTTAACTAAGGCATTGGTGTAATATATTTGATATTCTCATCACAAAAGACACCTTAAATTCTGTTCTAGTTTTTAATTCACAGTGGATAAGAACCCAATCATTTTAGACCAGGTGTATTCATGAGAGGACAACAAAATAAATAGAAGGAATTCAAGACAAGATGAAAATATGAACACAGAATTCTAATTCCTAATCATCCTTACCCAAATCCTAAACCTCTTCAGGAAAAATTTTTTTTTTCAACAGACAGTAAAGCATGCAAGGCACCATCCATTCATGGTCCCAGGAATTAGGCAGCACATTTTTACCCCCTGAAACCAGCTCAAAAGCATTGCTGTCACTGAAGGGCACCTACCACTGCCTGGGAAACTAGAGTGGATAAGAGTGAAGGATCACTCTGAAATCTGCAGTAAGTTAATGAATGAATAGAGATAGATATATAAGTAAATACCTATTTAAAACAAAGAGATGAATACCAGGTTTGAAATTTAATCTATAAATGAATTTTTAAATAAGGTATTAATGGGATTAACAGAATGAATGATGGGGGGAAGATGTGAAAGACACAGAAGAAATCAACGTAGTAGGACTCTGTGGAATCATATATTAGGATAAGAGAGAAGAAATCTAAAGACCTAAATGTTTTAAGGCTGAAAAGAGAAGATTTTGGTATTTTAAAATATATCAGCTTCTATTTAATAAAAAAAAAATCATTCACCCAAACATGGAGATAAGAAGGATGTTAAGAAATGGTTTTTCTCTGTCTCACAAATATACCTGGTCTAAAATGACTTGTTTCTTACCCACTCTGAATTCAAAACTAGGACAGGATTTAAGGTTTCTTTCTGTAACAAGAATATCAACTATATTAAACCAGTGCCTTTAGTTTTGCACACACTGCTAAAATTATTAGCTTCTGACCTCAGTGCCTAAGGATGGCCTGAGCACATGCGTCAATATGGGCCATTTCCAGTATGCCAATGTGAGGCGAAGAAGTTGAGTACTGAAAGTGACCATCATCAGATTTATCTACCTTATTTTATGGGTTAGAAATAGAATCCAGACCTTCCATTTCCACTATACAATGTTCCAATCCAGAAATAAATTTACTAGAACATTATTAAATGTTGGAAAAAAAGAGTAAACAGAAATTAATTTTTTAAAGGTATGCCTTTTCTGGGCAAAAATCTGTCCCTGGAATGTTCTGAATTGAATAAATTTCTTTAATATGAACATAATTAAGTATAACCAGAGAAGCTCACAATCTAGACAAGTTTTTTATAATAAAACTTTGATGAATGACTGATTTTTTTTTAAGATTTTATTTACTTATTTGACAGAGAGTGAGCGAGCACAAGCAGGGAGAGTGGCAGAGGGAGGGGGAGAAGCTGGCTCCCCACTAAGCAAGGAGCCTGATGCAGGGACTTGATCCAAGGACCCCAGAATCATGACCTGAGCTGAAGACAGACACTTAACCGATTGAGCCACCCAGGTACCCCGAATGACTGATTTAAATAAAATCAAAACTAACCAGATTTTCCTGCCATTTGGTTATTATATTATGCTTCATGTGAGGCCCTCTTATAAATAAAAGAGCCCTTCCAAATTACTTGTGAAACCACAACAAATGAATCGAAAAAACATTAGAAGTTGAAGAAAAACTATTCACATTGCCTTAAACAGAAAGGATTTCAGACTCGTTGCCATGTTTCTAAAAAGTGTTAATTTATAAAATAGAGACTAAAAAAATTTTTTGTCCCACAGGATTTCTGAAGCAAGCTTCACACTGATTCAGAAAATAGTAAACTACTAGAATAAAAAAAAAATTATCAAGGGCCAATTTGTGAATCCTTTTGCAATCATGTCAAGATGTCCATGCTCCAGTTTGTACCTAATTTAGTAATACTATATTTGGGACCAGTCCATTACACTCCTAGAATGAGGAACAAATAAACTGCATTTAAAGAAAGACATGGGACATGCTCCTTCAAATGTATGGCCCCAAAGCATCAGTTAAAGAATTCCAGCAGCAATTACTGAGTTATATCTTTAAACAGAGAAACTGAAGGAAATTCAAAATGCTCATGTGGAACAGTTAATTTGTTTAATTGTGCCAATCATCGCAGATGAGGCAAACTGACAATCTGTTTTTTCTGCACCTGCCAATGTCAGTTGTGTATTACACACAAATGTGGTAACCCTTATTTTGTTTTACAGGTCTTCTCTATAAAGTATTATTATGGGGGAGGGGGAGGAGAGAATGACTCATCCTAAGATGGGCTGCAATGTTCCAGTTGTCTCTCCAAGGAGATCATGGAGACTGTGTATTTGCTTGACCTAAGCCACACAGGAAGCTGTTTTCAAACCTGGTCCAATAGCCAAGGTCATTAACTCACAACATTCCTTAAGTCCTGCCACTCATGGAGTCCTAATACTCATCCCCTAGGTCACCTTCATCTCCATGTTTTCCTTTTCTTCTCATTCTCACTTTCAGTTAATCATCACACCCCAGGGATACATGCTCAGAGCCAGGCAGCCCTGGTGGCCTCTTCAGATCTGTCATCCAGGGACAGTCCTCACTAGGGCTCTTTCCCCTCTCATCTGCTTGGAAATGTATCTGTTCTTCTGTCCCTGTGTTATGGTCCTTACTGTGAGGATACTGGCTAGCCAATCTGGGTCATTATCCATTATTATTGGATAAGATTGGTTTAAACTGTAGCCCATCAAGGAATAGCTCTTCATTTTTAACATGGGCCCCTTGGAGACAGGTGACTTCCATGAAACAGTAATGCCGATGTCAAGAATGTCATACTTTGTAGACAGTGATTTGGGGAAAGATGGTCTATTATATCTTTCAAACCATTCCCAGGCACACGGCTATTATATCTAAATGTGGAATTGCCTTAGGTTTGGGTCCGGTAAACAGTTCTGACTTATCACTGAATTTACTAAATTTATGCCTATTTTGAAGACTTTTGATATCGACAAAATTAACACAATAGATAGGATTTCAAAAGAAAAATAAGCAAAACTTAATTTACCTCTTTTTCTAATTGCTTTTAAAAGTATGACAAATGTAAAGACACTTAGTAATTTTTATTTTTACAAACCTGGACAAAGTCAAATATGGTAAGGGGCAGAAGATCATCCAAAATTGCTATGTCTTTGGAGAATCTATTAAGAATCCCACCTATAATATAAAGGAAGATAAATCCTCAAAAAACCAGTAATCTTGAAAAGACAAATCAATATTTCATCAATCTGGATCACAGCAGAAGCATTCAGAACTCAAATAAGGATTAGCATATAATAAGATAAGTAAGAAATCAGAAAAGTTTAGTGTTGTACAAAGCAACTGTGCTCAACTTATGGTCTCCTACTTTTAAAACTTCATAAAATGCAGACTGAGGTAAGATTCATCCTACTACTACCATCTCACACTTGCAAGCTTGAATTTAATGATAATTTACTAGATATGCTATCACGATTCCCGTACATCTCTATTCCATAACGAGTGGCTCTCCCTCTCCTCTGACTTCTACACCTTTCTGACATACCTAAGCAGAACCCATGGTTACTCTTAATTTCTGCCTGCCTGTTATGTGGACCTTCTTTGTCATGTTCTCTCTTTCCATCCTCTTTACTGGCAATCTAAGCTTCAGCCTGTCTTCTGAATTCCAGACTCATGTTTATAAATCTGATAATGTTTCCCTTCAATGAACAAAAAATATATATGTAGTGTGTACTATGTGCCAGGCATAATGCTAGGCACTGAGATAACAGGTGAATAATCCATGCTCCTTGCCCTTAAGGAATTCATTGTCTAGGTGCAGTTAAAGACACAATTAGATAAAACATCATACAGTAAAAAGAAAGTGATATTGAATCTTATCATCCAACCCCCTCATTAACTGCATGATAAAGTCCAAAATTCTTAGTTTAATATTTAATGTCACCCAAAGTAAGTTCCCCATAATCTCTCATATTTACCTTTTTTTTTCCTTGGTGAGAATATTTAAGTTTTACTCTCTTAGCAAATGTCAATTACATTACAGAGTGTTTTCAATTATAATCAACATATTATAGATTAGCTCCTCAGACCTTATTTATCTTACAGGGCAAGTTTTTGCCCTTTTACCAACTTCTATAGTGGTGTCAAAAAATACTTTAAAAATATGTTCAGGATTTATTCTTCCACTTCCACCAAAAGAAAGAAAGAAAGAAAGAAAAAAAAAAAGAAAACCTTAGAGCAAATTTATTTGATCATCTTTTAACAGTTACATGAAACTAGATTATTCTACCTCATCAAAAGACTTCATTAGTAAAAGAATTTTATATTTTCCTTGGTCACTTCAAATCTTTTCTTTTAAATAATACTATACATTGACAACAAGAGACCTGAAAATGGGGCTAGACCAAATATCTGAATCGAGAAGGACAACTAACCTGGAAGGCCTGTTTCTGTTGCTACACTCCCATCAGCAACATGTTTAGCTAAGACAGAAACACGAGGAGCAGCAATGTCTGAGAGACTACATCATCTAAGAAATGTGTGTGCCAGTCAGAAGGAAGATACTTCCATCAAAAGTCAACAGTGCTGCTAGAAAACCAATGAAATCATAGGACCTTTTGATTGTGGATCAGCAGTATCATTTTGTATACCTAGACAAATACCTGCTTTCAACGCATTGAGGGTTGACATAGGTGCTTGAAGAACAGCATGTAACATTTTGTGGTGTAAAATTTTCGACACTGTGATTAGAGTATGCACCAGTGGTAAACCTCTGAAGAATCCCAGGGCAAGCAAAGTGTCTGCTACTCCCACATAAATATAAAAAACATAATATGCACTGGTACTGGTGAAGATCACTGCGTAACTGCTATTTATGCTCTGAGTACTATTCACTTTGTCTTGAGAAGCTGTTCTGCAAAGCAAAAAGAAATCATTACTTGGCATCCAAATTCACCCACTGAATTTCCAATACATGCAGATAAAACTGAACTTGAGTCTAAAGAAACACATATTTCATTAGCATGCGTTATGCCTTTGATCTCAAGAACCTACTATTGCAATGAAGTAGAGTACACTTTTTCACTACTGAAACATAAAATTGACCGTTACTAATCAGTCTGAGAAAATACTAAATGTAAAATGCCCCTTTCAAAATCTGTATTGCATTTTATGGAAGCTAAACATAGCTAAATCCTTTGAGAACTGGCAAACAGCTGCCGAAACTGCATATGCTCACGATTTTAAACAAAAGAACTTAATTTTCCATTTTTATAATACTATGGGGAAATGAAGTACCATGGATATTACAATATTTAATAAGACCCATATAATCAATAGAACCAAAATATAATCTGCAATAAGACATGGAATACTCACTTTTTAAGTAGCCACAACACAACCAAAGAAATAGCCACCTGGAATAAAACAATACACACTTGATTTTCTTCCAATGTCTCTATCTATTCCTCCCGTACCCACCTCTAATGCCGCCACCACCAACAGCAAAATACACACAATTTCATTTTCCTTTGCTTCGCTTTCCTGGGTCTAGCAGCTGCAATAATTGTTCTAGAAACTACTATTTGTAGTGATAACATGTGAAGTTAACAGAATTCAAATTTTACTGTATTAAATACTTGGCCTTTTCTCTCCATCATTCAACAGGAACTATTCATGGAATCTTGCAGAGGAGCTAAGATTATAGTTAAATTATTTAAATAATAAACTTTGTTCTTTATAAAGAGACTAATAACCTACTGGCAGATCATTTATTTAGTTAGTTGTCATAAATAATTTCATTTATTGCAATGGATGAGGGACTAATTCTTATGAAACCAATTAATTATTGGAAAATATATAAATATTTATGAAAATTAATTAAAATTCTCAAGAGTGCATCCAAAATATTTCAAAAACTTATACAACTAACATCCCCAGAACAAAAAAATCTCATTTAAAAATCATCAGAAGAGGGACGCCTGGGTGGCTCAGTTGGTTAAAGCCTCTGCCTTCAGCTCAGGTCATGATCCCAGGGTCCTGGGATCGGGCCCCGCATCGGGCTCTCTGCTCAGCGGGGAGCCTGCTTCCCCCCTCTCTCTCTGCCGGCCTCTCTGCCTACTTGTGATCTCTCTGTCAGATAAATAAAATCTTTAATAAAAAAAAATCGGAGGGAGTCAAAATGGCGGAGAAGTAGCAGCTGAGACTACATCAGGTAGCAGGAGATCAGCTAGATAGCTTATCAAACCATTGCGAACACCTACAAATCCAACGGGAGATCAAAGAGAGGAAGAAAAGCAATTCTGGAAAGAGAAAATTGGCCACTTTCTGAAAGGTAGGACTGGCGGAGAAGTGAATCGAAAGCGACGGGAGGATAGATGGCGGGGGAGGGGCCGGATCCCGGCTAGCGGCGGAGCAACGGAGCACTAAATCGGGACTTTTAAAAGTCTGCTCCACGGAGGGACATCGCTCCAGAGGCTAAACCAGGGTGAAGCCCACGCGGGGTCAGCGGGGCCCCAAGTCCCGCAGGGTCACAGAAGGATCGGGGGTGTCTGAGTGTCGCAGAGCTAGCAGGTATCGGAGCAGGGAAGCCGGCTACAGAGACAGAGCCGAGGAGTGAGCTCTCAGCTCGGGGTTACCTTGAACTGGTCGCAGGCTGGGTGAGCTCGGAGCGCGGTCGGAGGCGAGGGAAACGGGAGTGATTGGGGCTTTTCTCAGAGGGCACACTGAGGAGTGGGGCCCCGAAATCTCGGCTCCTCCGGGCCAGAGATTGGGAGGCCACCATTTTCATTCCCGTCCTCCGGAACTCTACAGAAAGCGCTCAGGGAACAAAAGCTCCCGAAAGCGAAACCGAGCGGATTACTCAGCCCGGCCCCTGGTAAGGGCGGTGCAGCTCTGCCTCGGGCAAAGACACTTGAGAATCACTACAACAGGCCCCTCCCCCAGAAGATCAAAAGAAATCCAGCCAGGACCAAGTTCACTTAACAAGGAGAGCAACGGAACTCCAGAGGAGGAGAAAGCAAAGCGCGGAATTCATGGCTTTCTCCCCATGATTCTTTAGTCTTGCAGTTAATTCAATTTTTTCTTTAATTTTATTTTTTTTTCTTTTTCTCTTTTTCTGCTAAATTTTTTTAACTTCTACCCTTTTCTTTTTTTTAACATTTTTTAACTAGTTTATCTTAACAATACCTTTTCCAAAAAAAAAATAATCTTTTTTGAACCTTCATTATTATAGTCATATTTTATCCTTCATAGTATTTAACTTTACTTTTTGTATTCACATAAGGGTTTTTTATTCTAAAAAATTTGGGGTACAACTTCCTCTAGTGGATCAAAAGACACCCTAAATCTAGCTCCAGGCTTGTTCTAGTCTCCAGCCTGAGCAAATTCTCTCCACTTTCTT
>PISX010006327.1:0-98592 GCA_004024625.1 Mellivora capensis
CTTTAAAAGGTCAAAAAGTTGCCAAAATGGAATAGGGCACTTACAATCGAATTTTAAATTGACTCTCCCACACAACACATTTGTAATTTACTGTGTTAGCTGTTATATTTAGGTAAAACATGTTATCAAGGTTACTATGCAAGAAATTACATCTTTTGCATAAATGGTCCCCTGGGTTGCACTTAGACTAGTAACAAAAAATATATATACTGACAAACACTAAACTATATTTGTTATAGATTACAAAAGTTATTGAAAGCCAGAATGAATCTTTAAGGTTGGAGGGACCCTTTAATAGTTAATCTTTGGGCTTAAGGAAGAGAAAATTAAACAGTCCCATACTGCATTTCACATCTCTTAAAAATAAAGTGTTTTAGCAGCTTAAAACCTTTACAGTTATATAAAACTTATTACACTAGGATTTACTTTGAAATATAGTTTACAACCAGATCAATTATACATACACTGGCACTTTAGCACAAGGGCAAACTTTAAAAACAAATTATTTTGGACCTTTAAAATCAGGCCATAGTATAAAAAAAGAGTCCATGGTCTTACATTCAGCAAATTCATACTAAAATATTCTATTTTTGTAGGATAAATGCCAACAAAACTTTACATATGCTACAAGTTTATTACATATATTTACATGGCTCTTTCCTAGGTACTTAAAACTTTCACATTATACAGCTCCCCACTTTTAAGTTCTATAGAGAATGAGTTTGAGACCAGATCACTGTCAGGATAGCTTATGCAGTGCTATAGTCTAAAAATGTATTCTGAAAGCTACTCAGTAACCACCAAATACTGTTTCTGTAAAAACAGGTTTTGGTGCGTTAGTTAGCAGACCTACTGCATGAAAGAAATGGCCACTGGATATATGGTCTCATTCTAAATTGGAAAGCCTCTAGTGCCCTTTCCACATTCACCAGCATACAGTTCACTAAAATGCAACTATTCGCTAAGAAAAATTCACATTTTTTTGGCAGTGCATCAGGTTGTTGGCATATTACTGGTTTGGGTGTTTCTAGGACTTCAAACTGTCAAATATTCAACTACCTTTCAATCCCTACATGTGTTTTAACTTGGATGCTCATAAGCAGATTGACTAGCTTTCAACAAGTAAATCTGATCCATGAACGACACTCTTAACATTAGTATTTCTGCCCAACAAACAACAGAAAAAGTTGATTACCATTCCCCAAATCTGAATTTGACAGGTTTAAGAGTTACGCAGTTGAGATCACAGTATCAACATACAATTATCAATAATTTAAGTTGCACTGATTCTACCATTACGTCACAGTGCACCCATGTAAAATAGGTAAGATGAAGTCTAATTATATTTTCTACATTAGCAGTTTTACAAATAAATTCCCTAGTGAATTTGGCCTGAAACAATGGACAACTATCCTGAAATATAACTAAATTTAAACATTATTATTTTATCTTACTTTATACCTGTACTTTAAGTAAGGTTTTAAGTTGAAATGTCATTATCTCCTTATCAGAAGGATTAAAGGAAACTGGAACCCAGTGGCTTGGTGGTTTAGGAAGAACACTTGGTGATGGTGGCTCACTAAACTTGGCTCCAGCATAGTTCTGATTAGTTTGAGACTTAAAAAGTAAGCTAGGACTTGATAAGCTTGAGTTCCAGTTTTGATTATTTGGAAAATTTTTGTTCTTCCCCCCATTTTGCATGGCCTGCCGTGCAGCTGCTGATGAGGTATAAGTATGTCCTCTTTCTTTTTTCTTATGAACAATCTTCATTTGGGAATTCTGATCCTTGGTCTTCTGTCTATTAAGCTGTTGCTGGTTCTTACTAACGTTTCTTGATTGAGGGGCTGGAATGTTGTACCTCTCTCCACCACCCATCTTCAGCTTCTTTGTCACCTACAAGTAAATGGAAATAAAATACTTAGCAAAATTCCAGTAAGAAAAGTTCAAAAATTTAAGAAAGTTCTGTAGCCCCAACTTGTAACTCCAGAAATCATTTTGGAAAGACTCAAAACTGCTATCCAACTGCTTTAATAACTTCACTGTATGTTCACAATTATGTGCATAGCCTTTATTAACTTCTTAAGAAAGCTTATCTGCAAATGTAAATATCACGTGAAAAATAAAGACAACTGGTTAAGGTTAAAAGGATAAGACATCCTTATGAAATTATAAAAATAATTTTATACCTTTCAGTCTGTTTTTCGGATTGCAGGATTTCCACTACCTGTCCCCTTCCTTGCTGCCAAGCCCAGGATAATAGATGTTGCTTTCTGCTGGATCCTTTCCTTTGTCTCAATACAGAAGTTTTCATGGGCCGATCTGCTGAGTTCAGCCTAGGAGCTGAGGCCAACATCTGAGTCTCCTCAGCACACAAGTTTGAGAGAAGTCCTAGCTAGAAAAGAAAATATTATTTCATTACTTCAATTCAAAAAACACGGGGGAAAGTGATCGCTTATATTTACTACGGAAATACAGTTAAGAATGGCGATGGGAAATAATCTGGTAACCGTCTTTTAAGAACTCTTCTCGGCCTTGCGATCCAGGAACTGGGGAAGGGGGGTGGGGGGACGGGAGTCTGCAAGTGCCACAACTTGCACTTTTTGTTCCCCCCGGGGGAAGTTTTCAAAGTCTCACACGGATTTTGTCACTAAAACGTTCAAATCGGGGAACCATTAGCTTTTACAGCCATCCCCAGAAATGGGCTAAAATTTAAAACGCTTCTTTAGGAAACTCATTTTTAAAGTTTTCTAAAGAAGCGTTTTAAAAATCTTTTTCGAAATTTCTAATCTTGCGACACAGCAGGTATCCTTTCTCGAAAAGCCTTCTCTCCCAACACGTCTACGTCATAAAAAGCGTCTCCTTTAGTTAGGAACTCTCGACTCCTCCCCATTTTGAAGTTTTCACAGGCCATAACCTAAGCCGGTTTTCATCTAAAATATACCCCAGAATGCCTCCTTACAGTGAGCATTATACATCCCAGGCTTTATTTACTATCCCAAGAAATCATTTACCAAACAAGTACGTCCTCTTTTAGGAAGGGTTAAGGGCCTCGCACACTTATTTTAACAACCCCTGAGTCATCCACCGCGCGAGCCCAGAAAGTTCGGGTCTTCCGACCGGGCCTGGCTTCCGAAAAGCCCACCGTTCTCGAGCCCGGCCCGGGTGCTCCCCGGCCCCCCGCGCCCGACGCGGTTTCCGGGATCTCGCCTCCCCTCGCCGCTTTCCCCCAACAATGGGGAGTGCGGCCGCCAACATGGCCGCTCCCGCGGCGCCGCTGCCACTCACCGACTTCAAGCTCGGACCGCGGCGGCTCCTGCTCGGCGTCGAAGCCCCCCTCCCTCAGGGAGAGACGAGGCACGGTACGAACAAAGCCCACGGGAACCGAGGAGCTAGCTGCTGAGCACCTCTGCGTCCCGACCCGACCTCCTCCTTCCGCCTCTACCGACAAAATGGAGGTGGCGACGAGCGCCGAAGCGGGGCCGGGAGGCACGGCGGCCAATCAACAGCGGCCGACGCGCCGCCCGGCCAATGATACGCGCGCCACCGCCTGTTGCTGGGGCCGGCGGGGGCGAGGGAGGCGAGCTTGTGGCCCGGGGTTTGAAATCCTCCCCGAGAGGAGCATGTCGGGAACAACTGCTGCGGCCGTGCCCTAGGCCAGCCAGTCCCCGGACGCGCCGGCCCCGCAGGGTGCGGCGGCGCCCGCGACCCCCCGGCCCGGGCGCTCGGCGCGCGGGTCCTGCGGCACCGAGACCCCGACTGGTCCCCAGGCCCCCGGAGGCTTTACCGAAGCGGCCTCGGTTCCCGACTTGGGTTCGCTGGGCCGCGTGACCAGCTTTTAAAGCCGAAAGACGCGCACCAAAGTTGCCTCCCGAGGCCTGGCCTCTGCGCACTTTGCTCCTGACGCTTCTCACATTCTCCTCGGTCGCGAGAACTTCTTTGCAAACCCCAAAGCTTGCGGTTCCCTCTCGTGTCCCAGACCCCAGCCCCCAAACTTTCCGAAGTGGCCTCCCCTATGAAGGCCGGTTCCCACACATGCGCGGATCAAGTCAGTCAGTTCCCCCTGTGTGTCCCCACGGGTCCTTCAGCGTCTCGCGTGGTAACTGCTGGTGTCCCTACTTGTCACCCCTCTTCCCCACCAGGAACCGCCACACCCTCAAGGGGCGAGGCCGGATTTTGTTCTTCAGAACACAGGGTCTCGTACCTTGTAAGTGCGCAAGAAAAGTTTGTTGAAAGAACCGGGGCTCCCTGATTCCCCTTTCTGCCCAGTTGTAAGTGGGCAGGGGGAGTAAAGCTGTAGCTGCGTTGATGATGCATGCGAGGTGTAGGGAAGAGGGAAAGGGCAACTTCTTTGAGGTAAATGGATAAGCGACCCAAAATGAGTGTTTTAAAAGAGAACGCCAAATTCTATGAACATGGAACGTGTTCACTGCAGAATTTATATGTACTGTTTATAGGTCCCATATAATTCGTTATTTAGCCTTCAGTTTTTTGCTTCCATCATCCCCCACCTCTGTGTCTTTCTGGCCACGGACCTTATGTTTTCTTAAAAAAAAAAAAGAAAAAAAGGGACGCCTGGGTGGCTCCGTTGGTTAAGCAGCTGCCTTCGGCTTGGGTCATGATCCCAGCATCCTGGAATCCAGTCCCACATCGGGCTCCTTGCTTGGCAGGGAGCCTGCTTCTCCCTCTGCCTGTGCTCTCCCTCTCTCTCTCTGACAAATAAATAAATAAAATCTTTAAAAAAAAAAAAACAAAACTTCCTTAAGCTACTGAATTTTAAGAGAAAAGTTTGTTAATCAAATTAATTTGGTGAAATATATAGAAGAGATATTTTTGAGCACGGGGCTTTCTGGTGCTAATCATATTATAGTCAAATAAGATGTGTATAATAAGCATCTGCTAGCTTACTGAAAATGTAATCTGTTTCCTAAAAACTCCAGAAGCTGGCTTAGACATCAGATAGTAGCCAGGCTGTATTTAATTAATGAGTTCAAAACTTTAACTTTGGAAAAGACCCTTACTGTGAATTTTATATATATATATATATATATATATATATATATAACGGTATGGTTTTAGTCTGAGCCCTTTTTTTTCTAATTCTTTTTTAATAGCAAAGGTTTATGAAGTGCCAAGTGTTTATCACTGCATTTTACATATTCTATCTGGTTGGATACTTGTATGAAAGTGTATTTTATATCTCTAAATGTTTCTTTTTCATTAAATTCAATTAGCCAACATATAGTACCTCATTAGTTTAGATGTAGAGTTCAGTAATTCATCAGTTTCATATAAATCCAGTGCTCATCATGTCACGTGACCTCCCGAATACCCGTCACCCAGTTGCCCCATCGCCCCCCACCTCCCCTCCAACAACCCTGTTGGTTTCCTATAGTTAAGAGTCTCCCATGGTTTGTCTCCCTCTCTTGATTTCTTCCCATTCAGCTTTCCCTCCCTTCCCCTATGATCCTCTGTGCTGTTTCTTATATTCCACGTATGAATGAAATCATATGAAATTGTCTTTCTCTGATTGACTTATTTTGCTCAGCATAATACCCTCTAGTTCCACCTACAACGATGTAAATGGTAAGATTTCATCCTTTTTGATGGCTGAGTAATATTTCATCACACACACCCCCCACATCTTCTTACCATTCATCTGTCACTGGGTATCTGGGCCCTTTCCACAGTTTGGCTATCCGGGACATTGCTGCTGTAAACGGGTGCACGTGCCCCTTCAGATCACTACATTTATATCTTTATGGTATCTAGTAGTGCAATTGCTGGGTCATATGGTAACTTTATTTTTAACTTCTTTTTTTTAAGATTTTATTTATTTATTTGACAGACAGAAATCACAAGTACGCAGAGAGGCAGGCAGAGAGAGGGGGGAGGCAGGCTCCCTCCTGAGCAGAGAGCCAACGTGGGGCAGGACTCTGAAATCATGACCTGAGCCGAAGGCAGAGGCTTTAACCCTCTGAGCTACCCAGGAGCCCCTATTTTTAACTTCTTAAGGAATCTCCACACTGTTCTCCAAAGTGGCTACACCAGCTTGCGTTCCCACCGGCAGGGTAAGAGGGTTCCTCTTTCTCCGCATCCTCACCAACATTTGTTGTTTCCTGACTTGTTAATTTTAGCCATTCTGATCAGTGTGAGGTGGTATCTCATTGTGGTTTTGATTTGTATTTCCATGATGCTGAGTGATACTGAGCATTTTGTCATATGTTTGATGGCCATTTGTATGTCCTCTTTGGAGGACATGTCTGTTCTTGTCTTCTGTCCATTTTTGAACTAGATTATTTGTTTTGGGGGTGTTGAGTTTGGTAAGTTCTTTCTAGATCTTGAACACTAGCCCTTTATCTGATATGTCATTTTTAAATATCTTCTCCCATTTGGTAGGTCTAATTCTTTTTTATTCATATCATCCAAATATCAGTCAAATTCATCTCCACCACACTCCCTCCCCATCCTCCTTCCTCTCTACACCAATTTGATTGTGTTACTATTTATTTATTTGAGGGGAGGGGATGGAGGGGCAGAGGGAGAGGGAGAAAGAAACATAAGAGCAGCCTCCACACCCAGGGTGAGCCCAACACGGGGCTCGATCTCATGACCCTGAGATCATGACCTGAGCCCAAATCAGGAGGCCGACACTTAACAGACTGAGCCACACAGGCACCCAAAACAGAAAACAAAAACAACAAACAAACAGAACCCACTTTACTGGCTCCAAATTTTATTACAGAATTCAGTCACCCTGCTCTCTGATTCTTGCGTGTGTAAACACACAGGTAGTATTTTGGACACTTATCAACACATACAACATAATGGGTACTTTCTCTGCCTTCCCCTTCCCTGTACCACATTGTTTTTTGCTTATCTGTACCAATTATGGGGTAGGTACGATTTTGATCTCTACTGTGCAGATGAAAAATGTGAGGCCCATAAAATTTAAAGCTGAGAGCTACAAGCTAAGTCTTCAGAGCCTGTGCTCTGTGTCCCCTGAAGCATTTGTGTCTGAGTCCCCTCTGTCTTCCCCAGTGCCTGAAAGGTGCTCTGCCCAGAGCCCACGCTGAATGGCTGTACACGGGACTGGCAGAGCAGCTAGGGCGGTATGAAACCTCCATTTCTGCCGCGTCAGAGTCCGGCTGCTCTCAGGAGAGCCCTCTTAAAGCCTTTACTATGGGGGTGCCTGGGTGGCTCAGTGGGTTAAAGCCTCTGCCTTCGGCTCAGGTCATGGTCCCAGGGTCCTGGGATCGAGCCCCACATCGGGCTCTCTCCTCAGCAGGGAGCCTGCTTCCTCCTCTCTCTCTGCCTGCCTCTCTGCCTACTTGTGATCTCTGTCAAATAAATAAATAAAATCTTTTAAAAAAAAAAATCTTTAAAAAAAAAAAAACTTTAGGAAAAAAAAAAAAAAGCCTTTACTATGTCCCAGACTCCCGGCAGCCTCCCAATAGAGCTCCAGCCTCAACCTTCATTAATATTTACCAAGCGCTGGTAACACTCAGAACTGGAGAGCAGGAGCCAAAAACACACCCTCTTCAGGACGTCTGATGCAGCCTCTGCCTGGCCCCTCCCTGCCGGTCTGTAAAGTCAGGCCACCAACACAATGCAATTAGTGGTTCTCAGTTCAAAAAGGAAAGTGGTGATACAAAGAAACAGCTCTCAGGATATAAATCAGCTGCCCATGCTGGGAGCCAAACTCATAATAAATGTGTGGGTGTTTAATACAAAACATTTATTTAACCAAGATTTATCTGGTGCTTTCTTTGAGGCAGGCACTCTGCCAAGCCCTGGGGCTACAGCAGTGAAAGAGGCTCCATCCCAGCCGTAAAAGAACTCAAAGGCTCTTCCCTTGACAATTT
The DNA here is from genome assembly GCA_004024625.1 of Mellivora capensis. Lineage (NCBI taxonomy): Eukaryota > Metazoa > Chordata > Mammalia > Carnivora > Mustelidae > Mellivora > Mellivora capensis. Next base: position 7,863 of record PISX010006327.1, read on the forward strand.
ATCAGAGAAGAAAGCAGGGTGTCTGGAGAGATTCATTTCCTCAGTTCTTCCCGAGAGTCAAAGTCAGACAATGCCAATTGTAAACACAAAAATTAACCTGCTAACATTGCTACAGAGTTTGGGTTACAAACATTGAACCTGGGCTCCCTGCAATGGAGGGGAAAAGGAAAGGGATTTGCACTCCCTAAAATCCTCTCCCAGGAGGATGCATTTTGAATTACATACCAGTGGGAGCCAAAATCAACAGAATCTTTTACATCAAGTTTACTTACCTAATGTGTAAGTACAAGTGGAATAAAAAGGTGTTTCAGAGAGTCTGGCTTTGCAGGCTTGGCAAGTTGCAGGCTGATACTCGTTGTACTTTAAACTCCACCAGTGGCAAGGTAGTGAGGCAATCACACAGGTTTGCCACACCTTTCAAGCATGTCTCTTTAGTCGGACCCAGTGGCTTTCAGGCTGGATCATGTACCTTCCAGTTTGTCTAACTCACGCTGGTTTGGTTATTGATCTGTGAATTCAGAGTACAACTCTGAATGCTGGCAGGCCCGTCAGTTGCTGGCTAATTTCAGTTAGGAGAAGCAAGTTCTTGGAACTTGCCAAGAAAGCAAAGTGGAACACCTGTCTGATGTTTTGATGTGCCCTGCGGCTCTAATCTTGTTGCCAGACTGGTATCAAAACACACACACCCCCTCCAACACACTCTGAATGTGTTTCCTGGGGAAGCATCTGCCGCGCATTCCCAGTTGCTCATACATTCCCAAGCCTTTGCAAATCGGTCCTCGGCCATTACAGCCCATTCGGGGTCATCACTAAATGGGGTACAGGAAGTCAATGCTAAACTCCCACACTTCCTGTGACTCTGACCCAGGGCTTCTCAACCTCCCGGACCTTTAAAGGATTCTGAAGCATGGACTGCCACCCCAGAATCAGGATCTTTGAGGATGGCTGCTTGGGTCCTCCAACCCCAGCTAAAGGGTGGCAGAGGCTTATTTTGAACTAAAGACACTTGAAAAACAGCAGGTGCAAAAGGTCACTCTGACCTCCCCTTTTTCTTCCTGAAAACAAAAAAGAACATTGCCATGTGAAAGATGTCCTCCTACACCAGGAGGAGAGAAACATTCTTACCATCTGAGATGGGGGCGGAGGCCAAGAGAATTCGGAGGCCAAGAGAATTCCCTACAAACAGACCTGGTTAAAATAACTCTTACCTTCCTTTAGACTCCCCACATATTTTAGTTACTTTTCCACAATTATATCTCTTGTTCAACCTATTATAAAAGCATTTAAGCTTTGCCACATCTTTGAGTCTTCATGTCCTTATCACTTAAAATTTAAAAATATATCTGTATGCTTAGGGCACCTGGGTGGCTCAGTGGGTTAAAGCCTCTGCCTTTAGCTCAGGTCATGATCTCAGGGTCCTGGGATCGAGCCCCACATCGTGCTCTCTGCTCAGCAGGGAGCCTCTTCCTCCTCTCTCTCTCTGCCCGCCTCTACACGTATTTATGATCTGTCAAATAAATAAATAAAATCTTTAAAGAAAAAAAGAAATATATCTGTGCGCTTTTCTCTTGTTAATATCTTCTGTCAGTTTAATTCTCAGGCCAGAGACCCTAAGAAGGTAGAAATAAGGTTTTGCTTCCCCTACGCAGCTCACTCTGTGTTGAGAACTAGGGCTCTTAAGTTATTCTAAGAGTAATCCCCTGATGTGGGAGTGTATGTATGAAGAGGACCCGGTCTTTCCTCTGTAATCCTCAAAGGTAGTGATTATGCCAAACAACCAGCAAAAAAATGAGTACCCAGAGTTATTTTAGATCAGTTTTTTAAAGTGTTCATCGCCCAGGTGGACACCTAGGGTCTACCCTCAGTTTCCTTGCTAGTCTGTTGATCCAAGCTCTCCATTTCTTGGCCCTCCCCAATGTCTGAGCTCTCAATACTTCGGGCCAGAAGCTGTGTGGACAGAAAGATGGGCAGCAACCTTGACAAGAACAACCCCCCAACAGGTTCATGCTGGCAACCAGATTGATAACCAAAGGAAATCTGGAACACTCAATACTCACCAAAAAAAATAGTGGAACATGGGAGCCATCTAATTCTATTAAGACCATGACTATACCTGTCTCCCAACTATTCACACTCATGGCACAAAGAAGGGGCGCACTATCTTTAGGAATCATGGAAGGCTCTAAAGAGAAGCCAATGAGGTAAGAAGCCAACTCAAACTCCCAGATTGTGTTTTCTCACAATCACTGAATTCCTGTAGACATTTTTCTCTTACTCTGCCTTCTATTGCAACACCTCACATTTTTAACATATCCCAAATCTACAATAGGGTTTTTCCACATCCATTATCACACTCAATCTTGGCATTAGTTCTACAGGATCAGCATTATTACCATTCTATAGGTGGAGAAACAGGCTCAGAGAGACTTGTCCTTTTAAGATCTTCTATCTTAAACATTTTTATTAGAGTGTGTCTTTTACATATGTGCATGGATTGACCATAGAAAAGGCAGGTCAACAACAACCCCAAAAGCAACAACAACAACAAAATCACTCCATGTCTTACCTCCCAGAGACGAGGTTTTGAGGGAATGTCCTTCCAGTCTTTTTTCCATACCGAGAGGCAATGTGTGGTGGGAAGAGCACAGACCCCAGAGCCTGCCCTGGGTCTCAGCTCTGCAGCTCAACTAGCATATGATATCGGCAGGCTTTTCAACCTTTCAGCATGTTAATTTCTTCATCTGTCAAATGGGGATAATACCAGCACCTAACAGCGTAAGGATTAAAGAAATCAACGTCTTTGAAGTCCTTAGAGCAAGTACAAAGAAAGCCCTCAATTACTGAGTTTTGGGCGGTTTTATTTTCATAAAAATGGTAATGATAATAAACGATACATATTCTTTTGTTCCCTGGCTCTTATTTTTCATGTTTTAAACTCAATATACTGTGAACCTGTTTCTGTGTATATATACCTACATACCTACATCACTAACGGTATTTTTTTTAAGATTTTATTTATTTATTTGACACAGAGAGAGAGAGATCACAAGTAGGCAGAGAGGCAGGCAGAAAGAGAGGGGAAAGCAGGCTCCCCGCCAAGCAGAGAGCCTGATGCAGGGCTTGATCCCAGGACCCTGAGACCATGACCTGAGGCGAAGGCAGAGGCTTAACCCACTAAGCCCCCAGGTGCCCCCACTAACGGTATTTTATGTTATGGCTTATCTGTCATTAATTTCACCATCCCCAACTGTTGTTTCCAGTTCTTTGCTATTACACGCTGAGCTGAATATTATCCTTATAGATAAATCTTCCTTTTCTTAAATAAATTTCCCTTAAATAAATTCCTAGAGGTAAAACTACCACGGTAACTTTATAGGTTAGGACTTTCAATTTACACCCCCACCATTAGGGCATCAAAGTCAAGTCTCGGGCTTCTGGATCTACAGATACTATTCTCCCTCCTAATTATTTATAGCTGCTTCTCTGACATTGGATCTGTCAGAGGAGAGGGTGAATTAACACAGGAATGAATTAGTCAAAAGAATTTTTAAAGTTTTGTTTTATGGACCACAAGTTATGTATTGCCCCCAGTTTTAAGAAATACGCCTGTGGGGCCAGCTCTTTTTCAGGGAAGCTTGATGCTAGTAAGATCTACTTAATCGGGGAGCCTGGGTGGTTCAGTGGGTTAAAGCCTCTGCCTTCGGCTCAGGTCATGATCCCAGGGTCCTGAGATCGAGCCCCGCATCGGGCTCTCTGCTCAGCAGGGAGCCTGCTTCCCCCACTCTCTCTCTGCCTGCCTCTCTGCCTACTTGTGATCTCTGTCTGTCAAATAAACAAATAATCTTTAAAAAAAAAAAGATCTACTTACTCATCACAGCTGTTGTCAGCTCCATAGCTATCCACTTGACAAACGTCTGGACTTTTCCACTGACTCACTCAGGCCAGTGTTTGTCCTCTGGCTCACTGCTTGGGTTTGGGAAGAAACCATGAGTTAAGCTTCTGTGGCACAAGAGACTGGGTTTTGCCACAGCAGAAAAAAATGCACAGTCTTGGCCTACTGATTAAAGTGCTTGGCCTACTGGACTCCATGGAGCGACTCCCCCTCGTACGAAAAGCAGGCACCAAGGGTGTCTCCGTGAAAACCACAGCTCCTAGGGCATGGAGAGAAGCAACCTGCCCAAGGACAGCCTGATCTCTTGACTCCGGTTCCCCAGGGCTGAATTTTTATGTCATCTCCTTGCCTCTAACTGATATCTCTTTATTTTATTTTGTTATAACCACTACCTTGTAGGATCCAAAGGCGTGATCTTTTGCATATTCTAAATGCGCCCCTCATTAGATAATAGTATTAAGTATTGAGCACTTTGTTAAGAGCAAGACACTATGCTACACAATTTATATGCATTATCTTTTTTTAAAAGATTTTTATTGGGGCGCCTGGGTGGCTCAGTGGTTTAAAGCCTCTGCCTTCGGCTCAGGTCATGATCCCAGGGTCCTGGGATCGAGTCCCGCATCAGGCTCTCTGCTCGGTGGGGAGCCTGCTTCTTCCTCTCTGCCTGCCTCTCTGCCTACTTGTAATCTCTGTCTGTCAAATAAATAAATAAAATCTTTTAAAAAAAAAGATTTTTATTTGTTTGAGAGAGAGTGATTGAGAGAGAGAGAGAGAGCATGAGGAGGGGGAGGGGCAGAGGGAGAAGCAGGCTCCCCACTGAACTAGGAGCCCTATGCAGGGCTCAATCCCAGGACCCTGGGATCATGAACTGAGCCAAAGGTAGACGCTTAACCAACTGAGCCACCGAGATGCCCTATATGCACTATCTTATTAAATTCTCACCATAACCCTACTGGGGTCAGTAGTATTTCTATCCGCATTTAACAGATGATAAAACCAAGGCTCAGAGAAATAGGTTAAGTGATTTGCCCAAAGTCACACACAGAGAACTCTAACCTGGGTCAGTGTGATACCAGAATCTCTGCTCGTGGCCCCTCTGCTGGACTCTCCAGGGCCCATATTCCTAGGAAGGGCTCAGAATACGGCTTGCTGTGGGATGGAGGGCAGCCAAGTTTCCAGGCGATAGCAGCCCAATAAACTTGCACATATGTTCTTAAAGCCTTTTAGGGTGGGAAAAAGGCAAAGAAAACCCAGAGCATTTATATTCCTCCCTCTATGGGGTTTTTTAAAAAGGCATCCTGGGGACACCTGGGTGGCTCAGTCAGTTAAGCGGCTGCCTTCGGCTCAGGTCATGATCCCAGCGTCCTGGGATCGAGTCCCACATCGGGCTCCTTGCTCGGCGGGGAGCCTGCTTCTCCCTCTGCCTCTGCCTGCCACTCTGTCTGCCTGTGCTCGCTCACTCGCTCGCTCTCCCTCTGTCTCTGAAGAATAAATAAATAAAATCTTTAAAAAATAATAATAATAAAAATAAAAAATAAATAAAAAGGCATCCTGCCCACAAAGGTGCCTGCCTACAAGTGGGGATCCTGCCATAAAAGGGCACCGTGAAGTAGAAGCTGAAGGAGGTCCTGCAGCAGTGAGCCTCAAGGGGGAACACTTCCCCCTGCGAAGAAATTGCAACCAGGTAAATTCATGAGGAGGAGTTACTGAAGAACCCCCCAAAGTGCCCATGGTAGGAAGAGGCAGCTAGGAAAACACGAAGCCATCTGACAAGATTTGGGGTCCAGAAGGAACTTTTTTACTCTCCTTCACCCTTCTTCCCTAACTACAATCCCAGAGATGTCAAAAACGAGCCAGCTGTGGAAGGCAGAATAAGGAAGAGCAGAGCATTCAACTGTCAGTCAACTTTAGAGTTGGGATTACTACCTGGCCTGACCCATTTTAATCACCAAATCAAAATTGAGTTTAAGATTTAAAATGACGTGGGGCACCTGGGCCCTGAGATTGAGTCCCGCATCAGGCTTCCTGCTCAGTGAGGAGTCTGCTTCTCCCTCTCCTTATGGCCCTCCCCATCCATTCATGCTCTGTCTCTCACTTTCTCTCTCTCAAATACATAAAATCTTTTTAAAAAATAAAAATAAAATAAAAATTAAAATAAAATTTAAAGTGACATATCCAAAATCTATAAAGAACTTATCAAACTCAACACCCAAAAAACAAATAATCCAGTCAAGAAATGGGCAGAAGACATGAACAGGCATTTCTCTGAAGAAGACATACAAATGGCCAACAGACACATGAAAAAATGCTCAATACCACTTGGCATCAGAGAAATACAAATCAAAAGCACAATGAGATACCACCTCACACCAGTCAGAATGGCTGAAATTAACAAATGAGGAAACAACAAAAGTCATCAAGGATGCAATGAAAGGGGACTCTTTTTACACTGTCAGTGGGAATGCAAACTGGTGTAGTCACTCTGGAAAACAGTATGGAGTTTTCTCAAAAAGTTAAAAATACAACTACGCTACAACCCAGCAATTGCTCTACTAGGTATTTATCCAAAGGACACAAACATAGTGGTATGAAGGGGCACATGCACACCAATGTTTATAGCAGCAATGTCCACAACTGCCAAAATATACAAAGAGCCCAGATCTCCATCAATGGATAAATGGATAAAAAAAGATATGGTATATACACACACACACACACACACTGGACTATCACTCAGCCTTCAAAAAGAATGAAATCTTGCCATTTGCAACAAAGTGGATGGAACTAGAGGGTATAATGCTAAGCGAAATAAGTCAGAGAAAGACAAGTACCATATGACTTCACTCATATCTGGAATTTAAGAAACCAAACAGATGAACATAGGGGAAGGGAAGGAAAAATAAGATAAAAAACAGAGAAGGAGACAAGCCATAAGAACCTCTTAACTCTAGGGAACAAATTGAGGGTTGCTGGAGGTGGGGTGGGGGGGTGGGGTAATTGGGTGCTGGAAAAAGTTTTTTTTAATATTTTATTTATTTATTTATTGGACAGACAGAGATCACAAGGAGGCAGAGAGGCAGGCAGAGAGAGGAGGAGGAAGCAGGCTCCCTGCAGAGCAGAGAGCCCGATGCGGGGCTCGATCCCAGGACCCTGAGATCATGACCTGAGCTGAAGGCAGAGACTTAACCCACTGAGCCACCCAGGCACCCCGGGTGCTGGAAATTAAAGAGGGCACTTGATGTAATGAGCTCTGGGTGTTACATACAACTGATGAATCACTAAATTCTACCCCCACAACTAATACTACACTGTTAATTAACTGAAATTTAAATAATTTTTTAAACTTAAAGTGACCACAGGATTTTATCCCCCAGAAAAGGGTGATAATGAAAATATTGACTAGTTTATTATACACAACATCCAATCAGACATTTGATTAATCAACATTAGACAGCCAGTAGGGCCATAAGAAGCATACTGGTTAAATGTCACCCTTCCCTAGGAATAAGCAAAAAGGTCACCTCACCATGAAAATGAATGTTTTGTCCATTGGCTGGAGAAGAATCATCAACCTTGAGTGTATGTAAGAGAAGGATAGGGGCACCTGGGTGGCTCAGTCAGTAAAAAATCTGATTCTTGGTTTCAGCTCAAGTCGTGATCTCATGGGTCATGAGATTGAGCCCCCTCCTCAGTGTGGAGTCTGCTTGAGATTCTCTCCCTATGACCCTCCCCCTACTCTCTCTCTCTCTCTCTCTCTCTCTCTCTCTCTCATATAAATAAATAAATAAATCTTTAAAAAGAAGAAGTTTGTGGCACCTGGCTGGCTCAGTCAGTAAAACATGTAACTCTAGATGTCTGGGTTGTGAGTTCAAGACCCTCGGTGAGTATAGAGATGACTTAAAAAATAAAATCTTGACAAAGAAAAAGGAAATGGAAGAAGAGGAGGAAGAGGAGGAGGAGGGGAAGTTGTTTATGAAACTAGTAACAGATCATTAAATGTGTGAACCAAAAATTGAGAGAACTGAGGGGAAAAAGGCATTTCAATAATAATCATTTGAGACTTAATACCACAATCTCAATAATGGATAGAACAACCAGATAGAAATGAGTAAAGAAATAGAGGATTTGAACAATATAGTAAACGAACCAGATCTAACAAATATGTAGAGGATGCTCTACCCAACTACAGCACATATTTTCTTCCCAAATGCACATGGGACATTCTCTAGGATAGACCATCTTTTAGGTCACAAGTTAAATCTCAGTATTTCAATAAACTTAGTAATACAGGCATCATTCAAAGTATCCTCTCTGACCAAGCAGGATGAGGTTAGAAGTCCATAAGAGAAGGAAAACTGGAAAATTATCCAAAGTGTAGAAATTAAACAACACACTTTTTTAGCAAATGCAAAATTTATTTCAACTGTACATAACATATTTTTAAAAATAAACTCTTCATTACCATAAACAACTACTAGCAATAATACACAAATGGTACAATATGATGCACGATTTAGCTATACATCCAACCGAATCTTCAAATGGCAGTCACCCACTAAAAATGGCTCTCCCATTCACAGAGGAAAAGCACAATATATAGATTTTTTTCAAGGTCTTATATTATCATATACCATCACTGTGTTTTGGCAATTTTATGCAAAACACACAATTAATATAGCTTATATACTATGGCAAGTTTAAATTCAGTGTTAATACCAGGTAGGCTCCTTGCAAAATGTCTGGAGATGGTTTATACCTTCTGGTTCAGGGTCTTCACCCTCCCACTACAACACTAACTGTACACGTGTCCATGACAGATGAACAACACACTCCTAAACAACAAGTGGGTCAAAGAATATATCATATGGGCAATTAAAAAAATACTTAAAGTTGAATGACTATGAAAGTACAACTTACCAAAGCTTTTGGGACCCAGTGAAAGTGGTGCTAAGGGGGAAATGTTTATATACAACACATTAAAAAAAAAAAGACATCTCAAAACAACCATGTAAATTTACAACTTAAGAAAATAAAGAAGAACAAACTAAACCCACACCTAGCAGAAGAAAGGAAATAATAGAGATTGGAGCAGAGATAAGTGAAATAGAGAATTAAAAAAAAAAAAGAGGGAAAGAGAAAAAATCAATGAAATCAAAAGTTATTTCTTTGAAAAAAAATCAATGAAATTGACAAACTTCTAACAGATTGACTAAAAAGGAATACTCAAATGACTTAAATCATGAATGAAAGTGAGGACCTCACTACCAATTTTACAAAAATAAAAATATTATGAGAAAACTATGAACACTTGTACTCCAAGAAATTGTATTACCTAGATGAAATGGAAACATCTCTCAAAGTAGAAAACCTACCAAGACTAAATCATGAAGAAATAGAAAATCTGATTACTATTTTACTATATTACTAGTTAGTAAGGAGATTTAATCAGGAGATTGAACTCTTGAGAAAGGAAAGCCCTCCACCTAATGGCTTCACTGGTAAATTCTACCAATATTCAAAAACTAACACCAATCATTCTCAAATTTTTCAAAAAAAAAAAAAGAAAGAAAGAAAGAAACAGAGGTAACAAATCCTAACCCATCCTTTACTATCCTGATTTCAAATCCAGAAAAAGACACTGCAGGAAAGGAAAATGGCAGACCAATTTTCCTTATGAACATTTCTACAAAAGCCTTCAACAAAATACTATCAAACTGAATTCAATAGCATAGTGAAACAATTATATACCATGACCAAGTGGCATTTATTCCAGGAATGCAAGGATGGTTCAACATACAAAAATCTATCAATGTAATACACCATATTAACAGGATGAAAGAAAAACATGATCATCTCAATTGATGCAGAAAAAACATTTGACAGAATTCAACAGTTTTTCATGATAAAAACACTCAACAAACTAGGAATAGAAGTAAACTATTTTTAACATAATGACAGTCATATCTGAAAAACCCACAGCAAACATCATATTCAATGTGAAAGACTGAAAACTTTTCCTCTAAAAGCAAGAACAAGGCAAGGATGTTCACTTTCACCATTTCTATTAAGCAAAGTCCTACGAGTCCTAGGCAGAGCAATTAGGCAAAATAAATAAATAAATAACATCTAAATTGAAAAGGAAGAAGTAAAATTACCTCTGCTCACAGATGGTACGATCATATATATAGAAAACCCTAGGGATGCCTGGGCAGCCCTGCGGTTGAGCAGCTGCAGTTGGCTCAGGTTATGATCCCAGGGTCCTGGGATTAAGTCCCGCATCAGGCTTCCTGCTCAGTTGGGAGTCTGCTTCTCCATTTCCCTCTCCCTCTGCCTGCCTCTCTGCCTACTTGTGCTCTGTATTTCTGTCAAATAAATAAATAAATAAATAAATAAATAAATATTTAAGAAAACCCTAAGGTTTCCATCAAATGTCTACTGCAACTAATAAATAAATTTAGAAAAATAGCAGAATACAAAGGCAACCCTCAAAAATCAATTGCATTTCTCTACAGTAACAATGAAAATATGAAGAGGAAATTAAGAAAACAACTCCATTTACAATAGTACTAAAAAGAATGAAATACTTAGTAATTAAGTTAATCAAGGAGGTGAAAGGCTTATATAATGAAAACTACAAAACACTGCTAGAGGAAATTAAAGAAGACATAAATGAATGGAAAGATATCATGTTCATAGATTGAAAGATTAAATATTGTTAAAATGTTAATACTGCCCAAAGTGATCTACAGATTCAATGCAATTGTTATCAAACTCCCAATGACATTTTTTTTTTTCAGAAATAGGAAGATCCCTCCTAAAACTTACAAGGAATTTCAAAAAACCCTGAACAGCTAAAACAATCTTTCAAAAAAAAGCAGAAGAACAAAGTTGGAGGTCTCATACTTTCTGATTTCAACACTTACTACAAATCTGCAGGATTCAAAACAATATGATACCAACATAAAGATAGATCTACACATCAACGGAATAGAATAGAGAGCCCAGAAATAAATCTTCAGGGGCACCTGGGTGGCTCAGTGGGTTTAAAAGCCTCTGCCTTCAACTCGGGTCATGGTCCCAGGGTCCTGGGATTGAGCCCCGCATCGGGCTCTCTGCTGGGCAGGGAGCCTGCTTCCCCCTCCCTTTCTGCCGGCCTCTCTGCCTACTTGTGATCTCTGTCTGTCAAATAAACAAATAAAAAATCTCGAAAGAAAGAAAGAAAGGAAGGAAGGAAGGAAGGAAGGAAGAAAGAAAGAAAGAAAGAAAGAAAGAAAGAAAGAAAGAAAGAAAGAAAGAAAGAAAGAAAGGAAGGAAGGAGGGAAGGAAGAAAGAAATCCTCATGTGTAAGGTCAACTGATTTTCTTTTTTTTTTTTTTTTAAAGATTTTATTATTTATTTGACAGAGAGAGAGACAGAGAGGGAACACAAGCAGGGGAAGCAGGAGAGGGAGAAGCAGGCTTCCTGCTGAGCAGGGAGCCTGATGTGGGGCTCAATCCCAGGATTCTGGGATCATGACCTGACCCGAAGGCAGACGCTTAACGACTGAGCCACCCAGGCGCCCCAGGTCAACTGATTTTCAACAAGGATGCCAAGACCACTCAGCAGGGGAAGGACAATCTTTTCCACACATGGTTCTGGGAAAACTGACTAGAGATCCACATATAGGAGAATGAAGTTGGACTCATCCTATACCATAGACAAAAAAATAACCCCATAGATAGATAGAGTTAAACAAAAGAGCTAAAATTCTTAGGAAAACTGGGAATAAAAGCTCACCACATTAGATTTGGCAATGATTTGTTGGATTCTGACATCAAAGGCTCAGTGAGTTGAGCTTCTGAGTCTTGATGTCAGCTCGGGTCATGATCTCTGAGTCATGGGCTTGAGCCCCATGTGGGGCTCTATGCTCGGCATGGAATCTGCTTGAGATTCTCTCTCTCTCTCTCTGCCCCTTCCCCACTCACTCTCTCTAAATAAATAAATAAAGTCTTTAGAAAAAAGACACATATAACAAAAGAAAAAATAGGCAAACTGGACTTCATGAAAACTAAAATCTTCTGTGCATCAAAGGACACTATCAGTAGAGTGAAAAGGCAACCTATGGAACAGGAGGAAATTTTTGCAAATCATATATCAGATAAGGGCTTCATATCCAGAATATATAAAGAACTCTCAAAAATCAACAACAGAACAACCTAGTTCAGAAATGGACAAAGGACATGAATAGATATTTCTCGAAAGAATACAGATGGCCAATGAACACTTGAAAAGATGTTCATCATAACTGATCATTAGGGAAATACACATCAAAACCACAATGAGATATCACTTGACAACCATTAGGATGACTATTATAAAAACAAAAACAAAAAGCAGAAAATAACAAATTTTGGCAAGGATGTGGTAACATTGGTAACTTTGTGCATTGTTGGTGGGAAAGTAAATTGATATGGCCACTGTGGGAAATAACACAGTGGTTCTGGAAAAAATTAAAAATAGAATTACCATATGAACCATCAATGTCACTGCTAGGTAGACACGCAAGCAAATTGAAAGTGGGGTCTTGTACAGATATTTGTTCTCAGCAGCATTATTCACAACAGCTTATTTGTGGAAACAACCAAGTATACATTGACGAATGGATAAACAAAATGTGGTGTATATAAATATATAATGTAATATTATTCAGCCTTAAAAAGGCAGGAAGTCTTGATATATGTTACAACATGGAGAAAACTTGAGGACATGATACTAAGTGAAATACACCAATCACCAAAAGATAAATACTGTTTGATTCCACTTACATGAAGTTCCATGAGTCATCAACATCAGAGAGAGAAAATAGAATGGTTCTATATTCCTACCTTGGCAAGTCGACATTCATAACAACAAAAATCAACCTCTCTGGTCTGAAATAAGAGATGATGGTCTACGGCCATACCACCCTGAACGCGCCCGATCTCGTCTGAAATAAGAGATGATGTATCTGGCTTACCTATCCCTAAAATCTAGTAGAAATGCAATCGGGATCTACTGGTATATCCCACAGTCCTGTGGCCACTATGTCCATCAGAAGGACCCTGGAGCAGGCAGCGAGCACCTAAGGGCCTTGCATTGCCTTTCATCCTATTGATAATGTCATTTGATGCACGGAATTTTTTAGTTTTTATGAATTCCAATTCGTCTATTTTTTTCTTCCATTGTTTGTGCCTTTGGTGTCAGAATCCAACAAATCATTGCCAAATCTAATGTGGTAAAGCTCTTATTCCAAGTTTTCCTAAGAGTTTTAGCTCTTATGTTGGGTTCTCTATCCATTTGTGGTTCTTTTTCGTCTGTAGTATAGGACGAGAGTCCAACTTCATCCTTCTGTGTGTGGATCTCCCGTTTCCCCAGCACCATGTGTGGAAAAGATTGCCCCTCCCCTGCTGAGTGGTCTTGGCACTCTTGTTTAAAATCAGTTGACCTTACACATGAAGATTTATTTCTGGGCTCTCTATTCATTCCATTGATGTGCAGATCTATCTTTATGCTGGTGTCACATTGTTTTGAATCCCATAGATTGGTAGCAAGTGTTGAAATCAGGAAGTGTGAGACCTCCAACTCTGCTCTTTTGTTTTCAAGTTTGTTTTGGCTCTTCTGAGTGTCTAACACCTCATCGCTTTTCGCTATATTCTGTTTGTTAGAAGATAGTCACTGAGTCTGGCCCACAGTCAAGAGGAGGAGATCACACAAAGGTTGGGAGTACTAGGAGGCAAAGATTACTAGGAGCCCTTTTAGGGGCTGCCTACTACAATAGCTAACATTTATTGAGGACTTCATACTTAAGTGATATGTATACATACTCATTTCATCCTGACAATAACCCTGGGAATCCAGAACTCTTATTATACCTAATTTTTACTAGAAAGGATTGAAGTTGAGAGAGATTAAATCATTTTACCTGTGGGTTCAAGGCTACAAATGGTTAGGATTCAGACCCAACCTGTCCAAATCCAATGCTATGCTCGTAAGTGTTGTCCTTATTACCCATGCACACTCGGCCACTTCAATATTTCAGATGAATATAAAATGTTATTAGTTATAATTAGAGCTTACATTTATGACTGGCTAAATCTCAGATGACTGCTCATGAGTAGAATGAACTATTTTAGCTGTATTTAGCACTAGTCAAATGAATTTGAGAAATCCTTCTATTTTGGTTCAGTGTTAGCGTGTTATGGAAATTTGCTACCCACTGTGGAAAAGTGGGTAAAAAACTCGTAACATAGACATGCTGAAGAATTTCCCGTCTTGCTACTCTGGAAAACTATTTAGATTCTCTAGGCTTCTAGAAGTAGGACCTCAGCTTGAGGGAAGCCTCTGGAACTGATTTCATGGGCAGCTGGTTCAAAACATCAAATTTCGCTTGAACTTCCCCAGAATTTCTGGGTCAGGCCACACATAAGAGAACTCTGTGAAAACAAGTTTCTACAGAACTTCTTGGCCTGAGAGAATTCTGCTTTCAAATAACCCCACGCCCCCCTCTACCCCAGTCAGATTCTGCCTCTTGTGATGGAAGGCCTCCTTCCCAGTCTGGGAAATGTGTCAGTGGGTGTCTGATGGAGTCATAAAGACTCTTTGCTTCTTGTTCTCCCCTTCTTTTGTGACCACATTTGCAAACTCTCAGAAGGAAAACATTGGGTTGTGTTTTAAAGCCCAGGATAGAAAGCTTGGGTTAAAAGTGTTTCAGAAATGTCGAGAATGTCTTTAAACTTGGTCTTAAAAGATGTTCTTGTTTTCGTTATGTTTTTAGAAGTAGGTGTAATTGCCTTCGTGCTTCAGCTTAAAAAGGGAACCCACATTGTCCCCATTTTTATCCTGGAGGCCCAGTTTAGTGCCTGGAGCTGGGCTGGATGCAGTGCAGGGGCAGAGACAAATAAAGACATTGGGTCTTGCCTTTAAGGCACTTTGACAGTAATATCCAGACTTTGAGCAACTAGTCCTGTCTACTGCCAACATGTCAAGGAGCCTCAGACCTTGCATACACTTTCCCAACCTCAAGTCACGCCTCTTTTCACACAGGAGGATACCCAGACGTGAGCAGGGCGAGGATTTTAGTCTATTTGGGTCAGTTGTGTATCCCCAGCACCTAAAACAGGGCCAAACAGGAATTAGGACCTCAGTAAACAGTCTCGGAATGAATGAGGTGGTTATGGGATAGAGGTTAAGTGGGCTGAGTCCAAGGTCATCTCGGTTCCGGGTCTGAATCTCAGTGCTGCCCCTTGCTGGGTGGATTACACTAGGTAATTTATTTAACCTCCCTCCGACTCAGCTACTTCATTCATTCATTCATTTCTTCATTCAGCAAATGTTAGCTGAACACCTATTACGTACCAAACACTGTTCTCGGCACCAGAGATGCAGTAGTGACCAAAACAGACACAGATCCCTGCCCTGGACCAGGGGCGACAGCGGGGGGGGCGGGGGGGGCGGGGGGGGCAGTTATTTCAAGGGGGAGAAACAGACAAATGCGCCAATAAGTGAAATACATAGTGGGTTTCAGATGATAAGTGCTCTGGAAAGACCGGGAGACGGGGAATTCTGGGGTGAGGTGGGAGAAGCTTTGCCTCCTGGCCTATGGAAGCATCCATAGGCGAAAAGTCCAGGGCACAAAGGGCTTACCCAAAGTACCCAGAGGTCAAGATACATAGAATAGAATACTATGCTATGTTTCCATGTATAACATCGCACACATAAAGAAGATCCTGACTGCTAAGTGTTGTGAAGATGAGAAAACATCTGTGATGAGTCTAGCTCTGTGCCTAGTACACGGCTCACCATGTGGTGATTATTATAATTTTCCTCTCCTACACTCCATGCACATTTAAGTACCTATAGAAAGTCAGACCTGAATAGTCCATTCCATTCTCTAATTTTACGGGAAGAGGGAGCTAAGGCCTAGACTTGTCCAAGATCACACGGCCATGACAAGGCCAAGCCAGAACTAGAACTTTGTCCCTCGTGCCACTCCTCTTCCAGCCAAAGATTCCCCACACCCCCTGCTGACTGTCTTGCAAGCTATTGTTAAAGAAAATTATTCACAACACTTATTGAAGGTGATAAGGGGCAGCAGGTGGGGGCCCACGGATAAAAAATAACAAAGAAACAGCAGGAGTGAGGAGGGATTCTGGTTATCCTGATCTAAGGAGATTCTCGCTACAACAATGCAGGAGTGAGCACGGAAATCCCAAAGTGAGGGCCTGAGACCTTCAGGGGAGCCTGAACAGAGCTTGGTCAAGGGGAGACTATTTGCCACCATTCAGTTGACAATTTAATACCATGAAATAACTTTGTTTTCCTGGAAGGCTCAAGATAAACCGATCCATACTTCTCCAGCCAACTCTGGGTCAAGAGTATTCAGCCAACTGGATGATTTGGCCTCAGTCCAGAGTGGAAACAGCAGGTCCTGACCACCCCCCCACCCCGGGTTGCTTAATCACCAGCCGCACAGCCAGCCAGGCTGCAGGAAGCGCCGCCCTCTGACCCATTTCCCTTGACCCCTGCACTGGGACCTTGGATGCAGGCCCCTCTTTGTTCAAGGGACAGTTCTTCCTGCTCCTCCCCCAGCCTAGTGGCTCATTTTGTTCCCAACCCTCTGTCTCCTGTTCCTCCAGAATCCCCTGAATTCTTTGAGGCAGGGGCGCAGTTGGGGAGTGAAAAGAGGGTAACCTCCCCCAGGGGTTGCCACCTCCCTCATTAGCTGTCTTCCCAGGGTCTCTATTCCCTGCGTCTTGCTCTCTCCAACTCAACACCTGGACCCTAAATGTGTCTTTGGCCTTTTTGACTCCTCCCCCTGTCCCAAGCACAGGTGGAAACACCTGTGTGTGTACGAAACTGGTAGATAGGACCCTTTACGAAAAATGAACCAGACGGAGAAGTGGGACTGGTGCTGTAGCAGAGAAGACTCCCTGTGGGGGGAAGGACTTGGGTTAGACCTGGAGGAGTCAAGATCAAACAGGTCAGCAGGAGGGATGGGCCTGCGGGCTGGCAGAACAGCAGAACCCAGACGTGGAGGCAGGAATACATGGGCAGCCTCGAGCTCAGACGGAGATGGGAGGCCCTCTAACGAGTGGCTTGCAAATTTCAGATCGTGACCCAGCGGTGGGTGATCAAAATTATTTCTTTGGCTACAAAGAGCATTTTTAAAAAATGAAGTAGAATACAGTAGAAACTGTCAGAGGGTATCCCACATCGTAAGGATTATTACCATTTCCTGAAATTGACATTGCAATTTTATGTACAGTATGTAAGTGACAGAAGCGGACTGGGTCATGATGTAAAATGAATTTGTCACAGATTACACTTAAAAATAGTTAAAAAACAAAAACAAAAGCAAAACCTCTTACCCACCCCTGTTCATTTTACAGCTGAGGACACTGGGGCTCAGAGAGCCAGCTCGGGCAGAGCTGGGGCCTGGACATGGACCTCCTGCCCATGGGCTCCTTCTCTGCACACCATCCCACCTTCCCAGGCTGAAGGAACAGACAGAACTTGACTCTTCAACACTCTGGCCTCTATTAGTTTTACCCTCCCAAGGACATTCCACTTTTTTTTTTTTAGATTTTTATTTAAATTCCAATTAGTTATCATACAGCATAATATTGTTTCAGGTGTACAACACAGCAATTGCTACATCACTTCCCTACATCAGCCTGTGCTCACCACAAGTGCCCCTCTTAATCCTCATCTCCTGTTTCCCTGTCCCTCCACCCACCTCGCCTCTGGTACCCATCAGTCTGTTCCATAGAGTTAAGAGTCTATTTGCCTCTCCCTCTCTCTCTGTCTCTGCCTCTCTCTCTTTTATCTCTTCTTACTTGTTTTGTTTCTTAAATTCCATATATGAGTGAAATGACACTTGTCTTTCTCTGATTTATTTCACTTAGTGTAATACTCTAGCTCCATCCACATCACTGCACATGGCAAAACTTCATTCTTTTTCATGGCTGAGTAATATTCCATTGTCTGTCTATCTATCTATCTATATATATGCCACATCTTCTTTATCCATTCATCAGACATTTGACCTATTCCCATAGTTTGGCTACTATAGATAATGCTGCTGTAATATCGGGTGCATGTATCCCTTTGAATTAGTATTTGTGTATTCTTTGGGTAAACATCTCCTAGTGCAGTTGATGGATCATGTGGCAATTCTATTTTTAACTTTTTGAGGAACCTCCATACTGTTCTTCAGAGTGGCTGTACCAGGGCTTTCATGCTTGTGTTCTCTCTCTCTCTCTCAAGCATAAATAAAATATTTTTTGAAAAATGAAAAATAAACAATGTGGAAGACTTTTTTTAAAATTTATTTGTCAGAGAGAGTGCACAAAGCAGGGAGAGCATCAGGCAGAGAGGGAGAAGCAGACTTCCCAATGAGCAGGGAGCCTACTGTGGGACTCAATCCCAGGACCCAGGGATCATGACCTGAGCTTAACGGACTGAGCCACCTGGGCATCCCAGTAGGGAAGACTTTACTGAAGAATACTGCAATAGGAGAGAGACATGGGGCTCTACTCCCAGCATAGCACAGACAGCTGGGGATTCACAGCCAAGGAGCAAGGTAAAGGGTCAGTGGACAGAAAGTCACTCACAGGAGACCTCCACCATAGGGGCACTCTAAACCAACCTAACAAGGTTCTTGTTGAAGGCAGGCCAAGGACTTGGACATCGGAGGTGAGAGATGAGGAACTTAATGTGTTTTAGAGGTAGGGGTACGATTTAGCAGGATTTTTTGCTAAGACCTGGCTGGGCAGACCTCAGACAGGATAGGGACCAAGGTCAAGGCTGACTTGGAAAAGAGGGCTCAGAGGAGCCCAACTAAAGTTCCATCAGAGTCTTTGTCAGCAACAACATCTCTCTCTGTCTTATAGATCCCATGTTCCCACTTGTCCCTGATATTTATATGATGCTTTCCAATTTTTGCATGTAAATGCTAGGTAGTATTAGTAGTTGGGAAAACTGGGATTTAAGGAAACTAAGTCCCTTGTCCAAGGTCACACAGCTGTTCGCAGGCAGAACTGGGAATAGAAGCCCAGGTCCATCTGTATTTAGACCCCAGATGCCTATTATCCTGCTTCTCAAAAATCCAAACCCAGTGATCTGTTACTGAAGATGCCCCAGCAGAGTGCTATCTTGGAGCTGGGGTGCTACCCCGCCTGTGCTTGAACAGCTGTCTGAGCCCAGTCATGAGAGCCCAGGCTATTAATGAATGCTTCAAGGCTCAGATCTGAGCTCACCCCAGCCCACAGTATTATTTATAGCATATGGGTTGTTTACTGCTGGGGCTGAGCAGGCCATAAGGAGAAAAAACAGACTGAAATACTCCCTTACAGGGGCTGGGCACCCAACCCCAAAGTTTGGCTCCAAAGTCCAGTTCTGTTGATCACCCCATAAGGTATCTCTTCAACTGTCCTCTCTCCTCTGTCCCCAGGGCCCCGATGGGTATGCTGAGTCCCTCAACACCTCTGGCCTGGATGCGTGGCAGCCTAGAGGGAAACACTGTGAAAGGTCAGTGATGGCCACCTCCTTCCTGTGGCAGGTTCTGGGGGCAATTTTTGTATTTTCCTTATATTTTCCTGAATTTCAAACATGTCTTTCTTGAAAATTATTGCTTGTTCTGGGGGACCCTTGGGTGAGTTTAGTCTTAAGCAGACCCCTTCGGTCTGTAGCTCACCATTATTGCACTCTGGGCAAGGCCCCTCTTCTGCACCAATTTACTAATGTACTGAGTTTCTTTTCTCCCCTTTCCTCCCTCCCCCACCACAGGTAGCCCCTCTGCGTTACCTCTTGGATCCCTAAGTCTCCTTGACTTTAATGAATCCTTGCAAACTACGCTGCACTGCTTTCTAGGAGTGGGTGTTCTTAATCTACAAAAATAGTAGATTAGATAGTAGAATAGATCCTCGCTCCCTGTCTCATTTGGGGTCTTCTCTTTTGTAATTGACATCTCCCTCTGTGGACATCCTCCATTACTGCTATTTACTTTCATAATCATAGAAAAACCCTTACAACTAACCAAGGCTGAGTCTGAGGGATTTCAAGGGGAGCTGGGGAGAGACGTGAAGTCACACGTTTCCATCTTCTGAAACACAAAGGCTAAGCCTTGGAAAAGAGGAGGTACCCCTGCGGAGGGGATGTGTGAGTATTCATCTGGAAGTTTCCAGCTATCCTCACTGGGAAGGGCAGGAGGGGAAGCAAATGGGTACCAAGGGAAATGCCAGAGCCTCACCGTATTCAATTACAAAATCAAGGAATTCCACTTCTTTTGAGAAGTCCTATAGTTTGGCCACTTGAGCCCATTCCCATAAGGAGCGGTGAGCAGAGCTGGGAGAGGCCAGGGCTCGACCACCAGCCTCAGCTCTGAAGTTACAACCAGCTCTCCACCTGCCCCTGCACAAAGCTGTGTTTGCAATACTGGCCTTAAATTTTAGCAGATTCTTCAGCCTCTTCAAGGGTTTAAACACTGACCCCGCCCCCCCCAACACCTTAAGAATTACATTCCAAGGATGCCAAAACCTGGCCTGCAGACTACTGCGACCTGTCTTAGCCACTGCAGACCGCCTTAATTGATCATTTCCTACTGAGCTCATGCTCAGCTTCAGAATTCTTCTCGACCCTATGGTCGGGTCAACACACCAGACTTGGCACTAAAGCTAAAATCTAACTGCCACTACTAGAAACCCAATCATCTCATCTTTTAGAGGAGACTAAGACACAGCGAGGGGAAAGGACTTGCCCAAGGTCTGTAGAGCTTGAGGATAGCATTGCCTAAGGATTAACATGATGCTGACCAAGTCTCCTGATTTCAATTTGCTTCCAAATAAAACTTGAGTGACTTAACCTAAGTCGACTTGGTCACAAAATTTTATTGAGCAGGTACTAGGTGCCAGGCATGACAGTCAAGTGCAGAGGATACAGCAGTGACTATGATAGGGAGACCTGTGCTGTGATGGGGTGGACGGTCATCTGAAAGGAAAGGACAAGAACTATAATGTAAGACATGTTTATGACTGTGGAGCTTGACCTTGCCTGGGTAGTCAGGGAGGGCCTCCCAGGGAAGGCGATGGCACTGCAGCTGACATCTGAATGATGAATTAGGAGGGAAGCGATTTCTAGTTGAGGGAACAGCAAAAAGACTCTGAGGATGGAGAAAGTAGGGCATCTTTGAGGAAATGAAATAAGGCCCCAGACCCCAGTGGCTCAAATATAGAGGGGAGAGGGGAAGAGGCCTAACCCCCTACCCCAAATCCCTACCTCCCACCCCTGCCCCTGTTGAGCACCTCTTCATTTATTTAACATGTGGATATTGTCTCATAATATTAAAGCCTTTTGCTCTTTTCTCTTAATATTATATTGTGAACATTTTCCAAAGTGATGGTGATTTTTTTTCAAAAACTTCCTTTCTAATAGCTACCTTACATTTCAGCACATCAATTACCATAATTTATTAAATACCTCTATTATTGGATGCTTAGAATGCTTCCTGGTTCTTACTATCGCAAATAATACCAATGTAGTCATCTTTGATCACCTTTGATCATATGATTAATTTCTTAAAATAGATTTCTACAAGTTAATTACTGTTTCAAATGCTATGAGTATGTTTAAGATTCATGAGAGCAACGGCAGCTTTGTGCAGTGCTGTCTCACCTAATACCTGCTATCACCCTTTGAAGATTCTCAGGTGAGGACGCTAAGGCTTGCAGGGGCGCATTAGACCCAGGTGTCACACAGGTGCCAAAGGAGCTGGTTAAGAAACGTGGACAGTGAGGCCCACCTGGACCTGTCAAATCAGCATCTCTGGACTGTGAGCTCTTCCAGCCATCCTGCTGATTCTGATGAAGTTAAAGTTTCAGAATCATTGGGCGCCTGGGTGGCTCAGTCGACTTTGGCTCAGGTCATGATCCTGGGGTCCTGGGACTGAGCTTCTTCCTGGGGCTCCGCACTCAGCAGGAAGTCTGCTTCTCCTCTACCCCTCCCCCCACTTATGCTTTTTCTCTCTCAAACAAATAAATAAAAATCTTTTTAAAAAAATTAACAGTAAGAAAAAAATAAAGCTTGAGAAATATCCACCATATTCAAGATCCTCATTTCCGGTTGAAAAAATTAAGACCTGAAAAAGAAAGTGCTTTGTCCCTTGTAACATAGCTTCTGCCCGGGGCCAACAATGAAGCCTTGGTCTAGACCACTTCCAGAACCTGTACTCAAACCTCCATCCTACACTGGAAAACCCGGTGTCGGCTTCCTTTCTTTCAGGTCACACTCCCACTAAATGTATGCGCGTGTCTGTGTCAGCACACGCTTGCTGATGTGCATTGGTCTGGGTTTATTTTCTTAGTTTAATAAGTGAATCACCACAATTTAAACGTGTCTTATGCAACCCCCCATAAGAGTACTTGTAGTAAAACTTTGTAAAGATAATACAATCTTTTTCCATATAAACATCACCACCAACATTTGTGTTTAGTAAATTAAAGTAACTGAACGTCAGGCCTTTAAAAGCTGAAATGAGTAACAGTTTGGTGAAAACTTATCCCACAGGCTTGCAAGTGAACGCTGTTTTCACGTTCCTAGGTTAATTCAGTCACCAGCGTCTGTATGGGAAAGAGAGTCACCTGAAGGAGTCAGATGGCCCAGATGTTAACGATTGCTTTCCCGGGGCCTGCTGGGAGAGATGCCTTCTGAATATTTCTCCCTCGAGTGGGGCGCTGGATACAGCCCTGCCTGAGGCCCAGCATGGGATTGATGCCTCCAGTAGATGGCGGAGTCTCACAGGACATGGGCTGGTGAGGCTGGCTGTCCCCACTGGAAAAACCAGCTGGAGAAAATCAGCTCCTGGGCCCTCCCCCTCCAGAAGCACCCTCCCTCTCTGGGGAAAGAGAAAAGAGACTTCCTGTGTGGGTCCCATCAGCCCTGACCAGGGTACCTGGGGAATCCAGAGATCCTGGACCAACTGAGCAAGAAGGGCCCTTACCCACCATCACATCCAGGCCACCCAGGGTGTATCCAAGGACCAACAACATCCCCTGGGAACTTGTTAGGAAGGCAGATTCTCAGACACCCCCCCCACGCCTCCCCACCCCGGCCAAAGCCGACTTCGGGAACCTAGGGTGGGAGGGGCAGCAATCTGTGTATTAACAAGCCCTCTGGGTGATTCCAATGCATAAGGAAGTTATAGAAACACCAGTTAACTCCAACTTCCTCATTTTAGGAATGGGGAAATACGGGCTAGACAAAATAAGTGACGACCCATAGCCGGGCAGTGGCTGAGACCCCACTAGCACCCAGATTCCTGGTGTTTGCTCCCCCTTCGACTTTGTTGTCTAGCATCCTCTGCCTCCACTCCCTGGAGATCAATAGAGCCATCCCAGCTGTGCCATCTTCAGACGTTGCCAGATGTGCCCTCTGTGTAAGGTTGCCAGAGAAAATACAGAATGCTCAGTTAAATGTCAATTTCAGAGAAACAACAAATAACATTTCAGCCTGTGTATGTCAGATATTGTCATCCCATATTTTTACTTATTGAATCTGGCAGCTCTCTGCCTCAGGGGCAGAATCTCCCTTCCTGAGAACCACTGGCCCAGGTCCATTCCTTGGGGTCTGGGATGTGGGGGTCGTAAGTAAAAATATCGGATGAAATGATCAGTTGCCATTCACTGGGGAGGGCAGAAACTTTATCAGACTCATCTTTGTACCCCTAGGAAGAAGTAGATTCTCATTTTGCCTATCTGATAAACCATTAAACAGACTCTTAACTACAGAGGACACACAAAGGGTTGCTGGAGGGGACGTGGGTGGGGATTTGGGTTACGTGGGTGATGGGTAGTCAGAAGAGAACGCGTAATGATGAGCACTGGCTGCTCACCTGAAACTAATATGACACTGTAGTTAACTAGCTAGAATTTAAGTAAAAACTTGGATCAATCAATCAATCAATCTTCTCCCTGATAACAGGATTGAAAACACTTTTCTCAGTACCAGGTACCTGAGTACTTACTAAGCCCGGGACTGGGCATTAGGGACACAATCCCTGCCTTCAGGCAGCCGTGGCCTGGCAAATAGAAATGAAAAATGGGGTTGGTTTTGACCCACATAGCATTTTTTTTTTAAAGATACCATTTACTTATTTGACAGAAAGCACAAGCAGGCAGAGAGGCAGGCAGAGAGAGAGGAGGAAGCAGGCTCCCCGCTAAGCAGAGAGCCTGATGCGGGGCTTGATCCCAGGACCCCAGGATCATGACCTGAGCCAAAGGTAGAGGCTTTAACCCACTGAGCCACCCAGGCGCCCCCCACATAGTATTTTTAAAAAGATTTGACTTTGTGGTCAACATTTTAAAATTGGAAGCCATTACATAAAAGTCAGGATTTCTATTCTCTCTTGGAAAATGGGGCATATGTTCCAAATGCTTGGGACAACTGGCCCTTGGGTCTGCATTCCCATGCAGCAAGGCCGGGCTGTCAGTGAGAGAGGCCAGCTGTCTTTGACTGGGTCATGTGTCCCTGGCCCCCCACGACCCCCCCAACTCTCTGTCGCCCCATACCAGTACCCTTCACCCATTTCTGTTATCTGGCGGGCGCCTATAGGCACTGGATTTCAAAGCTCTGATCTGATAGGCGAGAGGGATTGGAATGGAATGTCCTTCCAGGTGATCTGTATAAGGCTGATGCCATACCTCCATTTTGCAGAGGAATAAACTAAGGTTTAGGAAGATTGAGTGAATTGCTCAAGGTCCTAACAGCTACGTTGGATTAGAACCCAAGTCCCTTGACTCCTAGGCCTATACCTATGCCCCACCCTGGCCAGAATTCCTTGTGAGAAATCACTCAATTACAGGGACAAAAAAGCTGTGGCACCGGGGACCCAGAGGGGAAGTGGTGACGGGGACGGGACGGAAGGCCAGACCTCCTCATGCTCACTCATCTGTGAGAAAGAGTAAAAGCGAGAGAAAGCCGACTTGGGTGGCTGAGAACAGGAGCTCTGACTGGGACCCAGGGCAGCTCCCAGACACACAACCACCAGGACTCCTCAGCGCCCGGCAGGGTCCGAGAGCTCAGCCGCAGACCACGGTGAGTACCTTTTTGTTGTTGTTTTATTTGGGGCCTCTTCCTCATTTCAGAGAACCTATGTGTTTTGTGAAACCCGTGTTCCTACTTTACCCCTTCCCACCAGGGATGTCAGAAGCTGGGGGGTCTGTCCAGAGGCGGGAAACTGATCCCCTATGGGGAAGACTCCTAAGGTGTGTGAGGACCACTCACAGGAAAGTTCTGGGCTGTGTGGTCCTCACCCTTGGGCAGGACCACAAATCAGCACTCACGGAAGGAGGTAGTCACCTACACGCCGACAGCCTGACCGGGGCGTCTCAGGAGTGTGTTAGTGCCACACTGGACCGGGGGAGGCCAGGGGTCTGCTCCCTGGAGGGTTCGCTCCCTGGAGGTCCTCTCAGCAAGCCAGCACCCAGGTGACTCTCAGCACTGGTAACTCCATGGCCTCAGGAAAATCTGTCCCCCTCCTTCCCCCTCAGCTCGTTCTTCTGAGAACTTGGGCCCAAGACCAGCACTCATGGGCCTGTGGGGAGGGCTGGCTGTGGTGGCACTGGCTGAGAACCCAGGCTCAGCAAATGGCTTTAAGGTGGCAATTCTGATCTTCTTCACACCATCTGCCGCTCCTGAGGAGTAGAGATGAGGAGGAGGGGGATGCAGGCTGTTTTTTCCTCGAATGGGTGGCAGGTAGACACCTTGAGGACCCAAAGGCCAGGACTGAGGCTGAGAAGGGGCACAAGAGGAACTGGGGCAGGCCCTGGGAGGCAGGACCCCAACAACGCTAGCCCCAGCATCAATTTCTTTTTTTTTTTTAAGATTTTATTTATTTGTTTGACAGAGAGAAATCACAAGTAGGCAGAGAGGCAGGCAGAGAGAGGGGGAAGCAGTCTCCCTGCTGAGCAGAGAGCCCGATGCATAGCTCAATCCCAGGACCCTGAGATCATGACCTGAGCCAAAGGCAGAGGCTTAACCCACTGAGCCACTCAGGTGCCCCCCAGCATCAATTTCTACCAAAGAACCACTTCCTTCACCTTTTGGTGGGTTGAGAGCAGGTGGCTAAGGTGGGCAAAATGGTAGCATGGCTCAGCTGAGCAGAGCCCTCCAGTGTGTCTCCTGTCTTCCCTCCCCATCTTTGTTGCACCTGTTACTCTTACCTTGAGCTCTCAGATGTACACAGAATGTTCTTTAGATCTTTTTTATTGAAGCACGTTCAGTAGGACTCTGAGCTCTCACTCTACTGGACTGGTCAGAAAAGGAGTCTCAGTGTGTAGTTAGCATCTCTCCCTTGCCAGCATTGCCCACCGAATCCTAGGGGCTCATACAGAGCACAGAACAAGGGGGGCACCTGGCCTTCTCCTATGATGGATGCCTGTTGTCCAAAGGGGTTGGATCCCCTGAAGTCCAGCCCTGTCCGCTTCCTTCATGTGCCTGGAGTCCAGATTCTTTGCCCCGATTTGAAACCACTATGCCTTGGGTTTAACCTCAGGATTGGGTTACCACTCGGTAACTTCACCCAGAGGCCCCACCATCTCCCCAAGACAGCAGAGTCCAGGATGTGAAAACTCAAGGGACCCGGGACCCTGGGACCACCTCTCCTGTGTCCTTGGTTTTGGATCACAGATAGAGGCTCTTCTCCCCACCAACCTGGGACCCTAGCTTCACCTTTTCACTGAACTTGGGCTTTTACAAAGAATAGAATAAAGGGCTGTCTTCAGTTTCTGCTTTCTACCTCAACCCTGTAAAACGCCCTTGGTCAGGAGACACCAAGGCTGCTTTTTGAAGGGAGACAGGAAGCTGTACACAAGTCCTCCTCACTGATAGGTCAGATGGCCTGGGATGAGCCGCATCACCCCCCCCCCTTTTTTTTTAAAGATTTTATTTATTTGAGAGAGAGAGAGAGCATGAGTGAGGTGAGAGGCAAAGGGAGAAGCACACTCCCCTGCTGAGCAGGGAGCCAGATGCAGGACTCGATCGCTGGACCCCAGAATCATGACCTGAGCCGAAGACAGACACTTAACTGACTGAGCCACCCAGGTGCCCCTCACGTCACCTTTCTAACCCGTAGTTTCTCCAGCTCCAAAAATGAAGCCCAACATTACCAACCTGCCTCAAAGGGAAGCTCATTTATTTTCTGAAGTTCACGTTTACGGAGTGTTCACTACGTGCTGTAGCTCTGTTAGCTCTGTTGCCTTCTCTTGCCCAGTGCTCACAACAGCCCTGAGAGAGACGCACTGTCAGCACCCACAACTGAGAGGTGAGAAACTGAAGTGCACACAGGATTAAGACCTTGCCCAAGGTCATATAGCTAGCTGGTGGTAAATGGCAAAGCCAAGAGTCAAACCCCGGGCTGTCTGAACGCAAAACTGGCTCTATTGCCTTAAGAACCAGCTAGGGTTCTAAGAACCGGCTATGGAGAGCTCCTTGAAAGCGCTATGGCCCAACGCAGGCTCAAGGAACCATCAGCCCCCTTTCAGCTGAGCTCGGAAAAGAATTTAAGACCCATTATTCCCTGTTCCCTCCATCTCCTCTGGAGAGAGAGGGTCCACAGAGCATGGGGTGTATCCTGCCCCACCCCCATGCAGTGAAGACCCCAAAGGTCAAGGAAAGAAAAGAACAGATCAGTGGGGTAGGCCAGAAGGGCAGGATCCCCCCCTGTCATTAAAGCCAAGTGTGGGAAAGAAGGCTGCAGGGATCCCATCCAAATTGGAAGAATGTTGGTGAGACCTCTGGGCAGAAATGGGTTGGGTCAGATGTCCTGTGGGCTTTGCTGCCTCTCTTCTCCTCCCCAACCCACTCCTACCCCTACAGGGGAGCCCCTCAGTCTTCTGCTCACATAGTGAATCAGAGGCAGCCCCTTCCACCACAACTCCCCTCTCCCCTCTGCCCTTCTCTCCCTGGGGGGTTGGGGCCACCCCAAAGTTCCTCTGAGAACCACAGCTGCGTTCACGGTGTTACCTCTGTTAGACAACAGATCCACACTCTGTGGGTCTCCGTGGATCTGTCTGGGTCCTAGGGGGGATCTGACGGAGCTGAACGCAGGGGACGGGAGCCTGCCGAGAACCAGGAGGGAGTGCAAGATGTTTCACAGACCTTCTCCAAGACTTCACATGGGTCCTATCTTAATGGTACCCACTTGGCAGATGAGATCACCAAGGCTCAGTCACAGCAGGTAAATGGCAGAGACAAGCCGCAAACCCAGGTCTGTGTTTTCATTACTTTCCACCAGCTTTGCCTAACAGGAAGGGAGATGTTCCAGAAGGTTCACACCATTAGAAGGTCATGGAGCTTGGTTCCATTTTTTTAAAAAAATTAGTGAGTAATTATTTTACTACTTAAAAGGTATTTTTCTCAGTGTGAGAGCTTCTTAAGATAAACAGAAGAATCAAAAGCAGAAGTTAGCGGTGATCAAACAAATGATGATCTAATTTCTTCCAACCAGGATGTTTGTCATTTGGCCACTGATATACGGTTTTAGGTTCTTCATGATTTATTCTTATTCTTCATCATTTATTATTTAATTTATATCCTTAATGAACCAGATTAAAGACAGGATGCAAAAGGAACTCTGATGTCAGAAACACGAGGAAATAAGGAGAACAAGTCGATCTCTTGCCTGCAAATTTACCTCAAGCTTCATAAATCGTGTTTATCTGATCACATTTCTTATATAGCTTACCAGGGAAATTACTGCACATCCCAAAATTTCAAAGAGTGTTAAAAAGAGAAAATAACATGTGCTCTGTCTTCGTCTATATCGGGCATAAAAGCGATCTCCACTTGCAGGGGACATGCAGGGAGATGATTGCCAACAGGGACCTGAGATCTATTTTCTCTTGCTTAAGATTCTTCTAAAAAGGTCCAAATTGGCTGTCTAAGCGTCAAATGCCAGAATTTAAACGCTCCGGTCCCCAAAGTGATTTCCCTTCTCTTGTTATATCTCAGCCTATTTTATAAAACACCACTTCAAAATGTGTTCACCCACCAGGCTATCTCTTCCGTCCTAAATGTAAAGAGATCAAGAACAGGTGCCCCTTGGAAAGTGAAGAGAAGTCAGAATTGCTCTTCACATATCATGCATGTATTATAAATGGTTTAAAATAAATGCAAGGGAAAATTTTGAACTGATTCACTTATTGAAAATAGTGTATTTGACTTAAAATCGCTTCCTTCTTCACAGGCCATACAAAATCATGAAATGGCCCAACTAATTCCCATTGGGGTTTCTAACATGATATACTACTGTGAAACAGTTCCTGAGTCACAAGAGACTGGGCACATTCCAGTCTGACCCCCTCATTCTATCTTATTTTACTCTTTCTGTTTGGGGCACGATCCTCAGAGGGCCCAGCACATCGACAAGAAACATAATGGTTAACATTTACTGAGGGTAGACTGAGTGCCAGCGAGGCACTGTAATACGCATCTGCAACATGCCGCCTTCCCCATTTGCTCCTCACAACAGCCCTGAGTGGAGAAACTTTCATTATCCCCATTTTACTGATGAGGACACTGAGGCTCAAGGAGGTGAGGCCATTTGCCCAAGAGACCACAGATCTAATAAGAGAGGCAGCAGCAGAACTCACAGCTGTGACTTGGAGCTGTCTTTTAAACCTCTGTCTATACATTCTTTTTTTTTTTTAAGATTTTATTTATTTATTTGAGAGAGAGAGAATGAGCAAGGGAGGGGCTGGGGGAAAGGGAGAAGCAAACTCCACACTGAGCACAGAGCCCGACACCGGGTTTGATCCCAGGACCCTCAGATCATGACCTGAGCGGAAGTCAGACACTGGACTGAGCCACCCAGGTGCCCCTGTAAGTTTCCTTCTTAGCCTCCATTGATCCTTATCTGTTTATCACCTCTCTTTACGGAAGCAGATGGAAACCCAGGTCTCCTTGCACGTCATGTACCAAGGGAATCAGTACACTGGGTCTGATCCCAAATTCCAGGCCAGAAATGAGAACATGCCTTCCTCTTCACCACCCCAGGCCCCAAAGCAAGCAGATACACACGTGCACGTTGTTTGCTCTATCACAAAAGGGTAGGTGGAGTGCGTGTGAACATCACCTTCCCCAATGTCTGGCCTGTCTCCGACTTCTCCCCATCTCTCCATGGCCTGATGGCCCACTCCAGATCTAATTCACTCATCAGCCTGCATTCAGCTTCTCTGTGATCTAGCCACTCTGTCACCATCCAGACGTCAGTGGCCTCAAGCCTGTGCATCAACCCCCTCGCAGGTCCCAGTTTCTTCAGTTATAAAATGGGACTACTCCCAGTGCCCTGGTTGGCTTGTCATGCAGAATATATGAGTTAATATGTCAAGTGCACAGACCGGTGTCCAGCACATGGTATACAACAAGCGCTCATTCAGTGTTACTTCCTATTACTGTCATGCTTACTGCTGTTTCAAGAACTGGCTTGTTCTGTCGCTCCACCACTCCCACCTGCTGGGAGAACCAGTCCGAATCGCAAACCCCACTGCAGCAACTAGAAAGAACCAGAATCAAGGTTAGGGCAGGGACCCTGCCCTTTAGGATCCGGGGAGCCAGGAAGAAGTCAAGGAGGCTGGGGGAATGGCACATGATTCCCAGTGTCTGCCACTCGTTTAAGCCTTGCCTACTCTCTGCTGTATAGAGAAGCCCCATAAAAAGTCCTCGTCGTCATGATTTTAAGGCCTTGTTTGCCCTACAGAGAGCACTTCATGGTCAGAAGGGGTGACCAGCCATCTCCAGGTATGATTTTAGCAATGCTCCCTAACTGGGGCACCCGGGTGGCTCAGTCAGTTAAGTGTCTGCCTTGGGCTCACGTCCTGAACTCAGGGTCCTGGGATCCAGCCCTGCACTGGGCTCTCTGCTCGGCGGAGAGTCTGCTTCTCCCTCTCTCTCTGCCCCCCCCCACCTCCCACTTGCACTCTCTTTCTCTCTCTCTCAAATAAATAAATAATATCTTTAAACACACACACACACACCACCCTTCCCAATGACGGATACCCAAGCTTTCACTCGTAGCAGGCCACCCTCAGGGTCACGGAGATCCACACGCTGTGATCAGTCATTTAGACTTTACTGTGACTGAGCCTTCAAACTTTTCTGTAGCAGGTTTTCCTTGAAAGAGAGGTAGAGGCCTTTTAATTCCTATTATAAAGATGAAGGTGAAGGGCAGAGAATTGGAGCGACATGCCCTGAATCACAGGGGAGCTCCCTGTTGGGACAGAACTAGTCATCAGACAGACCATCCTGAGACCCTGAACCCTGGGGTCTGGTGAGGCGGGAAGCAGGGGACCTTATGCTACTCACAGAATTTCAAGGAGCCCCCCAGAAAGGATAGAGGTCCCCAGGAGAAGACTGCAGGAGCCAGCTGAGCAACCAGGAGCGGAAGGTCTGGTGATTACAGGTCTGAGCCTGGGTTCAAATTGGGCTTTGCCCTTCTGTAGGACCTCAGGCAAGTCACTTCATCTCTATGTGCGTCGGTCGCCTTGTCTGCAAAACAGAGGCAAGGATAACAGCACTGCCTTCCCTTGCTTCTTGCGAGGATTAGCCAAGTTCACAGGCAAAGCCATGCTTGGCACACAGCAAGCGGCGTGTAATAAGGTGCAGTCACCCATGATCCCACCCTCCCCCGTTTACAGCAGGGCAGGTGAGACTCTGAAAGGCTTGTCCTAAGTCCTCTCGCCATCGAGCCTTTGGGAATCACTTCTGAAATGCTAAGCCTGGGATGCCCTTCTTGCTGAAACATACTCCATCAGCCTTCTTTCCCCCTGTAAAGAGATCCATTGCGTCCCCTTTGGAAATCTTGAAGAAGGTCACTCTCCTTGAGGATTTTCACAAGTATCGGCAAGAAGTCCTTCAACCAATTCATTCGGCAAATATTTACCGAGTAGCTACCGTGTGCCAGGCTGGGTGCCAGGCACTTGAGACACAGTAGTGGCCGAAACAGACGATGAGCACCTGCTCTCTTGGCGCTGAGATCCTGGCAGCTAACGGAGGCGCTGGAGGCCCTAGCTGGAGCAACAGTCCAGGGAGGAAAGGATGAAAAGGAGAGGGAAGAGACTGTTGCCCAAAGTATGGGAAAGATGCCCCTCCCTCCAGGCCGGCCACCAGCATCATGGCCTAGGTCTGAGTTCTGACTCTGCCACCTGCAAGCTGTGCGACCTTGGGCAAAGCCATCTAGCTGAGCCTCAGCTTCCTCATCTTAAAACAGGGAAAGCGGTGCCTCGGTGGCTCAGTCAGTTCAGCATCTGGCTCTTGATTTCAGCTCAGGTCATGATCGCAGGGTCATGAGATTGAGCCCTGTGTCAGGCTCTGTGCTGGAAATGAAGCCTGCTTGGGATTCTCTCCCTCTACCCCACCCCTTTGCCCCTCCCACCCACCTCTCCCTCTTAGAAAAAAATCAGGGGTGGGGGGGGGGAGTGGATGAGACAATCTATCCAAAAGTAAAATTTACAAGATAAAGGAGACTATGTAGGTAAAAAGCCTCTTAGAGTGCCGGCCACAAAGGAAGTACGACAGGACAGTTACGAATTCATTTTCTTCACCTACTTTAACCACAGTGACATATGGCCACGGGCTGAACGCAGAAGTAGAGATGAAAATCCAGCTGCCAGAACGTTAAGAAATTCGTTTTCTTAACGACCGTTCCCCCAAAGAAATTCTCATGAGAAATATGTTATCTCTATTAGCATGTAATAGGTGCCTTCAACACATTTTTTAAGTTTTCAATCTTATTTTCTAATACAGTACATAGTAAAAGATGGAACCTACTTCAGTGAGAGCCCTTTAGGGTCTGGGTAACTTTTAGGAGGGTAAAGGGGTACTGAGATGGCAGAGTTTGAGAACCGCTGCTCTGGGCTTTCCTGAGCTGGCTTTCTCACACCAGCTCGTCTGCAATCTAATGACACCCCCTTCCCACCGTGTCCCGTGGGGTTAATTGCACAGCTTCCAAGCTGGAAGGACCCTTTGAGGTGTCATCAGAAACCCATTGGTGGTGCAGATGGGCATACAGAGAAGAGGGCCGTTTGGTCTGAGGTTACCCAGCCTTCAGTTCCATCCCAGATTGGAACCTGTCTCCTTGGCCCAGGGCTCTTGTCTGGACTGCAGGCTGAGGTGCTGACTTCCTTAACCCAGCCTGGTTAATGATCCGTCAGATTCCCCGGCACTCTCCCTTTCACTCCCATTCACTCAACACCAAACATCCTGAATGGAAACGTGATCTTCTCCCTCTGTTCTCCTAACACTGTCCCAACCCCCTTCCTGACTCTCAACCTTTCTCCTTGACCCCCCTATTGTCTGTCTACTGTATATTATATATATATAATCTGCCATCAATGGAGGGTTCACTGTGTGCCAGGCACCGTATTAAGCATGATGCTATCTCAATTAATTCTTGTGCCTTACCACCACCGACGAAGTGTGTACTGTTTGTTACTCCCATCTTACAGATGAGGAAACTGAGGAAAACAAGTGAATAAAGTAGTGACTTCATCTGAGGGCACAGAGCTAACGTTTGGCGGTACCAGGACTGGAAGTCAGGTCTGTCTAACTCCAAAGCCCAAGAGCCTGACTGGCAAATCCTTGGGGGTGAGGAGATGAGGACTCCACCAGGTTGGTGGGGATAAGACTAAAATCTAGACCCACTATTGTAGCCAGGAAGGCATTACTGAGTGAAATTGGTCAATAGAGGAAAAAGCCAGAAAGAGAAATGATGCGATTTGCCTCTGGTGTTAAAGACCAAAGATGGCCTGTGTCTCTTGTTAGAAGCATCACCCTCGGTGGGGTCCTGCATTAGATCCTGTCCTATTACCAACCTGACTTTGTCAAAGCACAAGGGCTCAAGTCCTAGTTCTGCCCGTCACTTGCTGCGAATTTTGGGTGACGCGCCTTCTCTGAACTTGTTTGCTCAAGAAATGCTACCTGTCTCAGATAACAGTGGGGAAAATTATGCAAACTGTCAAATACGATATGGGCATTAGTAGTTCATTCCTTAAAAGGGAAGTTGCTGGAGTATACGGTAGCTGAAAAAAAAGGAAGAAGATATTTGAAAAGACTCAACAAAACTGTCCTGTGGGGAGATTTCAGATCAGTTAGTTGATTACCAAGAATTAAAGAATGTAAAACAACAGGATGGACTCTGAGCCTTCAGAGGAATGAACAAGACTGTGGGTTCCCGGGGCCCCCAGCAAGTTTCTTAAATCTCTGGGCCCCAATTTCCTCATTTGTAAAATATGGAAAATAATTATACCAGCTTTGGGGCGCCTGGGTGGCTCAGTGGGTTAAAGCCTCTGCTTTCAGCTCAGGTCATGATCCCAGGGTCCTGGGATCGAGCCCCACATCGGGCTCTCTGCTCAGCAGGGTGCCTGCTTCCTCCTCTCTCTCTCTCTCTCTCTCTGCCTGCCTCTCTTGCCTACTTGTAATCTCTGTCTGTCAAATAAATAAATAAAATCTTAAAAAAAATTATACCAGCTTTGCAGGGTTGTTTGGAGGTTTAAATGAGATAATGTGTGGAGAGTGCTAGTCCAGTGCCAAGCCTCATCATCATTATCCCCTGATCCTCTTTTCAGAGGGCAATGCAGGGGAGAGGGAGAGAAAGTGACTTCGCGCTAGAACCAAATGGTGTCAGAGCCAGGCTCCAGCCCTGAGCATCTGATTCCTAACCTGGGACCCTTTTCTTTCCACCGTGTCACACACAAACACACTACAGCTCACTCAGACACCCACGCGATTGCTTAATTGTTTTAAATCATTATGTAATCTGCACATCAACAATGCAGGTAGTAATCATTTCCCCAGCCACAGATGAAGAAACTGAGGCTCAGAGAGTTTGAGGAACTGGCCCCCAGGTCACACAGCCCACACACAGGGCTGGGATGTGAAGCCAGCAATGTTTTGTTCCAAAACCTTGGCCCTAACCTTTGCTGCAGTGGAAAGAGGCCTCAGGCACCATTTAGCTTAATTCCTCCCAGGAGAGAGGCTAGAGCTGATACAGATAGATAAGGAAGGTAGGTCCACGGAGAATGAGTGTCGAGATAGCAGGCAGTGGATGGGAGTGGTGAATGGTGAGTGGACAGCCGGCTTGGGATGGAATCTTCTAGCTCCACACATGGGGCATGAGTTTCTTTGCCAACCACTAGACATTTAAGAACGGCCTTAATGATGATCCTTTGTGCCAATTCTATAAATTACCAATTCTTTCCTTAAAGGACTGGAGGTGGCCTATATTATGAATTAGGGCAGTGGAAATAAAAGCAAAACATTAGAAACCACTTTTAAAAAAAGAAGAAGAAGAAGAAATGAATCAGGAACCAACCTTGAATGACCCAGGACTGGAGGTTTACATCAGATTTAGTTCTGAGCTTCCTGGCAGCTGAGGGAAAAGAAAACACAGAGTCTCTCTGTGTATGCCAGGCCCTGTACTCCAGTGCTGGAAATCCAAAGAGAAAGTACTTAAGAAATCAGCCTTGGGAGTGCCTGGGTGGCTCAGTTGTTAAGCATCTGCCTTCAGCTCAGGTCATGATCTAAGGGTCCTGGGATCAAGCCCCGCATCCGGCTCCCTGCTCAGTGAAGAGTGTGCCTCTCCCATTCCCTCTGCTGCTCCCCCTGCTTATGCTCGCTTGCTCTCTCTCTCTCTGTCAAATAAATACAAATCTTAGAAATCAATCAATCAATCAATCAATCGGTCTGGGCAGCCCTTTGCTTCTCTCCCCTAGGACAATTTCCATATTTTGCCTTGCCTCAATAAACTTCTCCTGGACTTATACCGCAGAAGAGATTTTAGGTTCCTTCACCCACATGCTGTCCCCCCTCCCCTCAGATGACTACCATAGTTGTCTATTTACAAGGTCAAGAGTACAAGGTCAAGAGGAAGGACAGCTGCCAATCTTTCAGTTCACTTTCTGCTTTTGACCTGCTGTTTGTGGTTCCCAGTCTTTCCAGAAGTCTGGTTCCCTGGACAAGCAGTGCTATGGTGAG
This sequence comes from Mellivora capensis, assembly GCA_004024625.1. Lineage (NCBI taxonomy): Eukaryota > Metazoa > Chordata > Mammalia > Carnivora > Mustelidae > Mellivora > Mellivora capensis. Next base: position 43,795 of record PISX010006327.1, read on the forward strand.
GAGCTCATGGTGAGGCTCAGGATGAGAGGGACTGGGACCAATGGGCAATGTCTGTCATGGTTTGGGAACAGGGAGTGGAGACTCGGGGGCCACCTAATTGCCTCCCTTCTCGGGGCTGACTTCCACCTCCATAAGGGCTGCTTAGCTTAGCTTGGAACCTGCCATTAAAAGAATTTTGTTTCAGTATGAGCGGAACTAGAATACAAAGATGTCATCACGCCCTCACCCAGATTCTACTCTCAAAACTAGAAGCTCACAGTCCAGGAAGCAAGATGAGACATATATTATTGATACAAAGAATAGAAGGTAGACTGTGATCCATGCATCAGGACTCAATGGGTTTCATCCAACTGGAGGGGCTGGGAGAAATCAGAGAAGGCTTCCTGGAGAAGATGGCCTTGATTTAGGACCTGAAAAAAATAGATAAGATTTGGGCAAAGGACAATAGCCTTATAGCCCGAAACTCCAGAGAACTTCCTTACAACTTGCATCCAGGTGCTGTCAAACACCAAGGGGAACTGGGAGAAGGAATGTGGAAGGAAGCCCCCATGATTCCCTTCCTACAGCTGGACACAGCACCAAAAGCCCAGCCCGCTGGGAAGCAGGTGCAGAAGGTCATGCAGGTCAAACAGATTTTTATTTTTATTTTTTTAAGTTTTATTTATTTAAATAATTTCTACACCTGATGTGGGGTTCAAACTCACTACCCCAAGATGAAGAGTAACACGCTGTTCCATCTGAGCCAGCCAGGCCCCTCCAAAAAAGTTTTTAAAAAACGTGATGGCTTGGCCTTCGTGGTAGCAAAGTGTCAGCTGAGAATAAATGGAGAGATTTCTACCTGCCTCAGCTCTCAGGTATGGGTCAGACAAGACTCAAGCACAGAATCCTGTAAAATCCTATAAACTAACTAAATGAGTCACTTCCTGCCTTTCACTGGACATGTGCTGGGAGCCAGGCACAGTGCCACAAATTTAGTAAACTTCTGTTACTTAATCTGCACAACAATGTGATAAGGGTGGTATTTCTCCTAGTTTACAGATGAATGAGTCAGAGGCCCAAAAAGGTGAAGTAACTTGCCCAGTGTCACACAGCCCATAAAGTAGAGAGCTGGATTCGAATCCAGAGAGGTCTGGTTGCAAAACCTGCAGCACTGGGATTCGATGTGGTGAATATCCGGGAGGAGACCTAAAAAAATCACCCAGTCTACCCACCTGCTTTAAAGATGAGAAAAGAGGGGTGCCTGGGTGGTTCAGTCAGTTAAGCATCTGCCTTCAGTCATGTCATGATCCCAGGGTCCTAGGATAGAGCCCCATGTTGAGCTCCCTGTTCAGCAGGGAGCCTGCCTCTCCCTCTCCCTCTGCCTGCCTCTCCCCTTGCTGGTGATCTCTCTCTCTGTGCCAAATAAATAAATAAAATCTTTTTTAAAAAGGAATAGAAGAAAGGAAGAAAGAAAGAAAGATAGATGAAAAAACAAAGACCCAAAAAGGAGAAGGGAGCTATCCAAAGACAGTAGCAGAACAGGAACTGGACCCCAGGACCGCACCCACCCACCCCACCCCCCACTCCCAGACAGAGCGAAAAATGCTGGCTCTTGGCCTCTAATCTCAGCTTTTCACTGTAGGTGTAGTGACCACAGTCATGTTCTTTTCACCTCACAGTTTGTCCCTGGCTTTAAACACTAGGAACGCGGGGGCAGTTGTTACTATGGCATTCATTTTCACTTCATACTTTCAGTTCAGGTGGAAAACCCCCCCAGGGGCAAACCCCTGCACCTTCCCACCCCCACCCCCTCACCTGAAGGTTCCCTTCCCACCCACTCAGCCCAAGTCAGGCTGCAGGCTGCAGGCTGCCGGCTTAGCCGCCAAGCACCAACATGCTGTCTGACCAAAGCGTGTCAGGTAGTTCTGGGGCTTTTGCTTGTTCTAAGGCAGGGTGGCACTTGGTTGGTGGGTCGGTTCTCTTTCAATAGTCCTTTTGTACAGAGTCAGTCACGAAATGGTTTTGTCTGCCTCCGTCCTTCTTACTATTTGGAACTCCCCGGACACGGGGTAAAAAACATGAACGCTTTCTCCTGACAAATGCACAGGTGTAAAGTCTTACACACACCTGGAAAGGATGGAGACCCCATCACAGTGGACCCAGTGAAAAAGCCACAGTAGAGGCCATCCGCCAATAACTTTTTCCAAAGAGAATGGGACAGGTATTGTCCTTGTCATTTCATATGTGAGAAAAGGGGCTCAGAAAGTTGAGGGGACTTGCCCAGGGTCACATGACCAGCCATGGCAGAGGGTGGAACTAGTGGCCCTGCAGAGTCTCCCTTTGTGCTGGGCACTCAGACACCTGTCCTTGCCCTGGAAGGAGGCCCGTCTAGGAGTCAGACACTCTGATTCCAGAAGGTTTTTCTATCTGCCCACAGGGGAACCAGGCAGGGAGCTGGGTTTCCTGTTGCTCTCTGCATCCTGTTGCAGTCGGATGCTGTCTCGTTAGGCCCTCCATCCAAAGGCCTGCATTTCCTGCCCTTATCTAATTTGGACGATACCACAGGTCAGTGGCCAGACCAAACCTGGGTGAAGCTCAGCATGCCGACAGCCACCACACTGGCATCCCTCTTCTAGGCTGGACTCTGCATGGGGTAAGCCATTCTCTGATGAGAGGGGACTGTTTCCTAAGGGAAATACGGGGACAGGGGGAGTTTGGCTGGGGCAGCAGGGTGCAGGGAGGAAGCTTTCCGAAGTGGCAGGGTGGGGACATGGGAACTGAGAAAGCCTTGCACTGTCACTCATTCGTGACCAGTGCCGAGAACAAAGCTGGCACCGTTTCCTGTCTCAGCTCTGGTGTGGCTCTGGCAACACTTAGCACCTGCTAAGGCAAATGCCCCTTCACAGCTTCTATGCACAAATCATCTCTGCACCTACAGACCAAGGGTCTCATCTTGTGATTTGGGATATGAAATCTAGTTCCAGCTCCACTGCCCTTTTGTTGGGTGACCTCAGGACATTACATCCCCACCCCTGGACTGTCTTCTCAATGCTGAAATGATGGAGCTGAATTAGATGAGAGGTTTTGATCTCCTCTTCAGACTACCTTGAAGAGAGGGCAAAGGTGATATGAACACAGATTTTACCTTAGGAACAGGGGTTCCATCAATTGTAAAAATTGTTCTGCTCTCTTAAAATTTTTAAAAACAGGGGCACCTGGGTGGCTCAGTCATTTAAGTGTTTGCCTTCAGCTCGGGTCATGATCCCAGGGACCTGGGATCAAGCCCAACATTGGGCTCCCCGCTCAGTGGGAAGCCTGCTTCTCCTTCTCCCTTTGCTGTTCCCCCTGCTTGTGTGCTCACTCTCTCGATCTCTCTGTCAAATAAATAAATACAATCTTTTTTTAAAGATAAATAAATATTTATTTATTTGACAGAGAGAGATCACAAGTAGGCGGGGGGTGGGGGGGGGCGCAGGCTCCTCGCTGAGCCAAGAGCCCGACGCAGGGCTCCATCCCAGGACCCTGGGATCATGACCCAAGCCAAAGGCAGAGGCTTTAACCCACTGAGCCACCCAGGCGCCCCTACAATCTTTTTTTTTTTTTTAATTTTAAAATACTGAATTATAATAAGGACTGCCATTTATCGAGCTCTTCAGATGTGTCAGGCATATTATTCTTAACAACCGCACACAGTAGGTGAATTATCCTCATTTGAAGATGCTTGGAATAATAATAATAATAAGCACAGGTATCATATTAATTTACTTAAACCCTCACAAAACCCATCTTACAGATGAGAAATGGGAAACCAGAGGCATTTGTTATCTTGAACAAGGCCACCAGGCTGGAATTTCAAGCTACAGGGTGTACTGCTCTCCCCCTTACACTCCTACTTGGGGTCCACTCCATTTGAGGCAGCCCCTTTTCATCCAGATGGGTTCATTCCATAGGGAGTTTTTGAGCACCTACTGTGTGTAGGCATGTGCAAGGTACTGAAGACCCAGAAATAATGAAGACCCAGTCTCTGACCTTGACAAGCTGCGGGGCCTCTGCCAAGTGGTTTAATGTCTCTGAACCTCCTTTATCTGTGAAATAACAATACCCATAATTTTTATTTTATTTTATTTATTTAGAGAGAGAGAACATGACTGAGGGTGGGGAGAGGCAGAGAGAGGGGGAGCAAGAGAATCTCAAGCAGACTGTGCTGAGCATGAAGCCCGACCTAGAGCTAGATCCTAGGACCCGAAGATCATGACCTGAGCTGAAGTCAAGAATCTGCTGCTTAACCAACTGAACCAGGCAGGCACCCTTTATTTTTTAGCTCTATGCCTCCTGTGGGGCTCGAACTTCCAACCCTGAGATCGAGTCACAGGCTCTAGAGACTGAACCAACCAGGCACTCCCAATACCCATAAGTTTTATATTATAAAGTTATATGGATTATATTAGATTGTGGCTGTGAAAATTATCCTGTAGAATTTAAATTCCATACAAAAGTTGGTTAGTTCCGTTATTAATCTAGTTGGAGAAAAGCCTAGTGCGGAACTGGTTACAAACTAAGCAGAGTAGGGCTGGGAGCTTCCTGTGTGACGGGGCATCAGGGAAATCTTCACGGGTTGAAAGATGAGTTCAGAAGTAGGGTAAAGGAGGAGGGTCAGCCAGAGAAAGGAACCTTGGCAGGAAGGTGTGGGCAAAGGTGCAAGAAAGTAGAACGATCTGGGAAATGGCGGAGGATCCTGCGGAGTAGGGGAGCAGGGTGGAGCTTCTGGCAATGGCTGCTGAGCAGGGCACCCTGCCCTGGCTCTCCAGGAGCAGTTCACCACCTTGGCTTGGGCTAGCGCTGTTCCCCTGAAGACATGACGGGAGACACCTGTCATTTACAATTTCCTAGTTGCCACATTATTAAAGAAAGAAAGAAAGAAAGAACAAGAGAATGAAATGTAGACTCTTGTAGCCCTGTCATCGGTCACCCGTGTCAGGGTCCCTCGGGAGCACATTCCCAGGAGCTGATGCCTCCAAGGGTGGGGTCACGCGGACCAGACCAGATTTCGCTGAGCTGCTCTCCAGAGTGGTTGTGCCAACTTGCCCCCCTCCCCTGGCGGCGCTGAAAGTCCTGGTTGGTCCGCACCTTCTCCAACACTCTGTCACATAAAGGTTGAATTTTTTACCAGTCTGGTAGGAGTGAAACTTGTATTTCTGTGGTTGCTACTGAGGGTAGATATCTTTTCAAAGGATCATCAACCATTTCTCTTTCATGTGTTTATTCTTCTTCTGTATGGGTTCTCTTTTTTCTTCAGAAATCTAATGTGAGGTTTGCCTTCTTTATTATCTTTTCAAAAAACTGGCTTCAGTCTTTCCAGTTTTTTCTAGTCTCCTTTGCTTTCCTATGTCATTAATTTCTGGTCTTAATATTTCTGTCTTCTGCCTTCTTTGTATTTACACAGTTGTTCTTTTTCTAATTTTGTGATGTTTAGTACATTTGTGTTTTTTCTTCTCTAATATGAGCACAAAGGGCTACACATGTCCTTCTTGGTGCTGAGCAGATAGAGCCCACAGGCTTTAATGTTACAATTCTAAGTATTTCCTAATTCCCTTTAGGATCCTTTGACCCAAGAATTATTCAGGAGTCTATTTTTAATGCTTCATACTTATGAAGTTTGTTAGTTATATGTTTAAGTTCTTGATTTTTTTAAAAAAGATTTTATTTATTTTTTGACACAGAGAGAGAGATCACAAGTAGGCAGAGAGGCAGGCAAAGGGAGAGGAGGAAGCAGGCTCCCCGCTGAGCAGAGAGCCGGATGCGGGTCTCGATCCCCAGACCCTGAGACCATGACTTGAACTGAAGGCAGAGGTTTAACCCACTGAGCCACCCAGGCACCCCTAAGTTCTTGATTTTTTAACAAATTGCACTGTGGTTAGAGAACATGATTTATATGTTACAGATTATTTTAAATTTGTTGAAATCTACTTTTCACCCAAGACTCAGTCAGTTTTGATAAATGTCCACCTTTGCTTGAAAACAATGTGTATTCTCCAGTTATTGGGTGTTGAGTTCCATACAGGACTATTTAATCCAGGTTGTTAATTGCATATTCAAATCTTATACATTCTATAATTAGTATGATGTCTGCTTAATTGATTAGCTTCTGAGAAAAGAATGCTAGAATCGGTCACTATTCAATTTCATTTCACTTCAAGTCTACAAGTATTTATTGAGTACCTATTACGTATCAGATACTACTCAAAGACCTTGTATCAGTGGACAAAATAGTTCCTTGACCTCACAGAACAAAAATTCTAGTGAAACAAACAGACAATAAACAATAAAACAAAATAAATAGGTAAGTGATGTAGGGTAAGGTATATGTTAGAAGATGGTTAGTGATATGGAGAGGGGGGAGACAGAGCAGAGTTAGGGAGACCAGAAGAGCAGGAAGATGGGGTGAGTTACTGTATTAGAGTGGTAGGAAAGCTGTCACTTAAAAGGTAAAACTTGGGGCATCTGGGTGGCTCAGTGAGTTAAAGCCCCTGCCTTTGGCTTGGGTCATGATCCCAGAGGCCTGGGATCAAGCCCCATATCGGGCTCTCTGCTCAACAGGGAGCCTGCTTCCCCCTATCTCTCTCTGCCTGCTGCTCTGCCTACTTGTGATCTCTGTCAAGTAAATAAATAAAATCTTTTAAAAAAGGAATTTAAAACTTGAGGCAAGGCTTGAAAAAGGTGAGAGCCTGAGTCAAGCATATATCTAGAGAAAGAGGGCTCAGGCAGAGGGAACAGCCAGTGCAAAGGCCCTGTGACAGGGGGTCAGACCCATCAGGCAGCCAGTGTGGCTAAAGCTGGTTGACCAAGGAAAGCATGATATGAGGGAGATCAGAGAGGTAATGGGGCCAGAACACATAAAGCCTTCTAGGCCACTGTAAGTACCTTGTTTGGCTTTTGCCCTGAATGGAATGGTCCCTGCACAAGGTTTCGGACAGAGGAGTAGCATGATCTGAAGTATTTTAAAGGGATCACTCCTGCTGTTGTGTTGAAATTAGATTAAAGATGGGTCTGGTTAAAAGTACGGAGCTCAGTTAATAAACTATCAAAGTCAACCAGCAGGTAAGAGATGATGCTTGATTTTATTTATTTGTTTGTTTGTTTGTTTGGTGGAAAATGGTGGTTTATTAAAGCACAGAAACCCATTGGCAGAAAGAGCTGCTGTACCAGGGTTGTGAGGGGTGGCTGATTTTATACTCAGGAGTTCAGTGCTTGATTTTTAAAAGCCTAAATAGTCTAAATAAAGCTTCAACTCCATCTCTTTCTTGGCTTATATTACTGTGATTCACAATTTTACTTCCATTTTGTTTTTATACCCTCCAAATCAATCATTAGCATTATTATTATTGCTTTTCTTAAAATTTTATTTATTTGTTTGACAGAGATCACAAGTAGGTGGGGGGGTGGGGGGGAAGGAGGCTCCCTGCTGAGCAGAGAGTCTGATGTGGGGCTCGATCCCAGGACCCTGGGATCATGACCTGAGCTGAAGGCAGAGGCTTTAACCCACTGAGCCACTCAGGTGCCCCTATTATTATTGCTTTATACAGACATTTGTTTTTATTTGCTCATACATTTAGAAACATATCTGTTCACAATTCCTTCTCGCCTTTCTGTTTTTCCCTCTGTGAAGAATTTCCTTCTGCTGACGGCATACCTTTTAGATGTTCCTTCAGGAAAGGTCTGGAAAGGAAATACAACTCAACTTGTATTTCTTAAGTTTGAGTTAGAGTTTAGCACCCCCCTCCTTTCTTCTGGCTTTTGTTGTTATTGGAAAATCTGCATTTAAGTTTCATTAGGATTCATTTGCTGGTATTGTGTCCTTTCTCTCTGATTGCTTTTAATTTTTTCTCTTTGTCTTTCATGTTCTGAAGTTTTATTATGATACATGTGAATATGGAATTAATTTGTTTCTAAAATCCTGCTTGTAGGGGCGCCTAGGTGGCTCAGTTGGTTAGCATCTGCTTTTTACTCAAGTCATGCTCTGAGTAAAATCTTGATCCCATCTTGTCATGGGATCAAGCCCTGGGACAAGCTCCCTGCTTAGCTGCTTCTTCCTCTCTCTCTGCCCCTCTCCCCAGCTTATGTTCTCTCTCTCTCAAGTAAATAAAAACTTTTTAAAAAAATAAATAATAGGAACACCTGTGTGGCTCAGCCAGTTAAGTGGCTGCCTTCAGCTCAGGTCGTGGTCCCCGGGTCCTGGGATCGAGCCCAGCCTCAGGCTCCCTGGTGCATATGCAGCCTGCTTCTCCCTCTCCCTGGTTGAACTCTCTCATGCTTTCTCTCTCGCTCTCTCTCAAATAAATAAATGAAAGTCTTAAATAAATAAATAAATAAATAAATAAATAAATAAATTCTTCTTGTAGTGCACTGTGATTTCTGAATCTGAGGAGGATAAGGAGAATTCTGGATAATTCTCCACTCTCTGCAGCCCCTTCTATGGCCTCCCCAATGCCCACCCCCACTTCTATTCTTCCCTTCTGAAACTCCAGTTAGATATATTCTAGGACTTTTCATTCAGTCCTTAACCTCTCTTTCATCTGCCCCATCTCTTTGTCTCTTTGTGCTGCGTTTTCAGAAATGTCCAGATCTACCTTTGGGATCAATGCTTTCCAACGAATCTGTTCTGTTCTTTCACTTACCTTTAAGGGTTCTTTTTTCAAAGACTTTATTTTTCACTTCCAGAATTCCAGATATTCTACTTGATTCTTTTTCAAATCTGCCTAGGCAGTCTCCCATTCTGTACTCATGGTTTTGATTCCTTATGGTTTAATTATATTAAACATATTCCCAAGAATGACATGAAGTCCTTGAAAGTCTCATTCTACTGTCTGATATTTCTGCGAACTCTTATTCACATGTGCTTACATATTTTGTTATTTTACATTGGGAGCTCAAATCCCATGGGCCCCTTCATGTGGGAAACTCATGTGCCCTGGCGAGAAGGTATATGCCTCTGGAGAAATTTCAAATTTGCTTTCTAATAGTATCTAATGATGTCTCATATGATATTTGGGTACTCTGGTTTGGTGTTTCTCAATATTTAAACATACTTATACAAAAAATTAATTATCTGACATTCAGGTTTATCTGGATTCTTATATTTTATCTGGCAACGCTGCTGGTATGAAGACAAAGTTTTGTCTTTGTTGTTAAAATCTCAGCATCTTACTTACCAAAATAGGCAAACAAACAAACAAACAAAAAGCAGAACAGAAAACCAATGGAAAAATCCCCCCCATCTTAGTATTCTGGATTCCATTTTTTCTTGGTTTTGATTTCTTAGTTATTAGCCCTTGAAGATTTCTCTTTCAAAGGGAAGTCTCAGGATTGGTCTTTTTGGAAACAAAAGACTGCAAACTTCACAGGCCACTTCTGCATCTTGAATTCCCACATACCTCTCCTAAGGCAACCGGTACAGATTTAGTGACCCAGTAGAATGGAAAGAGGGCAAAGTATAAAGGAACAAAATATAAATTGCTATTTCAACATGTGACTCCTCAACACAGATAAAGGGTTGGTCTAGAGCTATTGATTGTGTGAAGTCATTATTGCCTGATTGAAAAAGATTCCTTTCTTCTTCTCATTGTACTACAGCAAAGGCTTCTTGACAAGCCCAGCAGGAGCCAAGGGACCCACCTCATGGAGAGACGCTGGGTGATGGAGGCAGCCAATGGCTGTAAGGATGGCTTGGATTTCAACCCCATGAAAGAGTACATGGTCCTGAACAGTTCCCAAAGGATAGCTGTTGCCGTGCTGTGCACCTCTCTTGCCCTGCTAAGTGCCCTGGAGAACCTGGCTGTGCTCTGCTTGATCCTGTCCTCCCACCGGCTCCGCAGGAAGCCCTCATACCTGTTCATTAGCAGCTTGGCTGTGGCTGACTTCCTTGCCAGTGTGATCTTTGCTTGCAACTTTGTGGAATTCCATGTCTTCCATGGCATGGATTCCAAGGCTGTCTTCCTACTGAAGATTGGCAGCGTGACTATGAACTTCACAGCCTCTGTAGGCAGTCTACTACTGACTGCCATTGACCGCTACCTCTGTCTGTGCCACCCACCTACATACAAAATCCTACTCACCCGTGGGAGAGCACTGGCAACCCTGGGCATCATGTGGGTCCTCTCAGCATTGGTCTCCTACCTGCCCCTTATGGGATGGACTTGCTGTCCCAGTCCCTGCTCTGAGCTATTCCCCCTGATCCCCAATGACTATCTGCTGGGCTGGCTCCTGTTCATTGCCTTCCTCTTCTCTGGCATCATCTACACATATGGGCATGTACTCTGGAAGGCCCATCAGCATGTAGCCAGCTTGGCTGAACACCAGGAGAGGCAGATGCCGGGAATGGTGCGAATGAGACTTGATGTGAGGTTGGCCAAGACCCTAGGGGTGGTGCTGGCCGTGCTTTTCATATGCTGGCTCCCAGTACTGGCCCTCATGGTCTATAGCCTGACCGCCACCCTAAGCGACCAGGTCAAGAAGGTCTTTGCCTTCTTCTCCTTGCTCTGCCTTGTCAACTCCATGATCAACCCCATCATCTATGCCCTGCGGAGTGGGGAGATCCGCTCCTCTGCCCACCACTGGCTGGCCCACTGGAGGAAACATCTGAGGAGACTCGGACTTGAAGGAAACAAAGAAATCCCAAGGTCCTCAATCACTGAGACAGAGGCTGATGTGAAAATCATCCCATGGCCAGATTCCAGAGGACTAAACTGCTCTGAATGCTGACGAGTTTTCACAGTTTTAAACAAGCTGAGTCAGAGTCATTTCACTCCCTGGAGGACCAGCCTTGACCCTATTGTCTTACTTGAGTCAGGCCCCAGAGGCTTGGACACTTACCCCTTTTCGCTGATGACTGATGGCACTGACCCTGACAGGTAGCCTGGCCATGCCTGTTTGCATGCAGACTGTTGGATAGCTAAGCCCTGTGAGGAGTGGCAAAGTGGGCAAGAGGCTTGAGGAGGCTCAGTGCAGGTTCAGGTTAGGAGAACCTCCCCAACAAGAGGGGTTAGTGCTTGCATCCTCCAGAGAGCGCGGGAGCCAGATGGAGCCTTCAAGCTCAGCAATGAGGGACTCAGAGGACATCTGAGAAGCTGAATGGATTATTTTCCCGGGATCTCAAGATGTCAGATGGGATGGCTGGCCAACCCCGTTCTTGCTTGATTGTTGGGACCTCCTTGGTTCTAAGGCTATAAAAGACCCCACTCTCTGATCACCCTTTCCTACTGAGGACCAAAAAATTTGATACAATGAGGATCAAGAGTGTTGATCCTACCTCTTTCATAGGTAATTGACAAGTCTCTAGTTCAAGGAATCTTGTTATTAGGGCAATGGCCCCACTTGACTCCCTGATAATCTCCACTCACAGCCACTGTGACCTCCTAGGTCCCTGGGGAATAAAAGGGAGGCTGGGACTGGCTGACATGGAATTTTCAGAGAATTTTGTGGCCCTTCTGAAGTCCTTCCACTGGAAGCAGGCAATGGCTCAGTCTAACTCCAAGAAAAAGACATTCACTAAGATTTTATAAACCCCCAAATCATTTCCAGTTGCCCTTCAGTTCAGTTCCATTCTCTGTTTGCAAGACAAGGTGCCCACTGTCCATTCACTCATGCACCCATCTCACAAATACATGCCAGCCTTTGTGCTAAGTCCTTGTTGTACACCATAAATTAGACAGGTTCTGCCTCTGTCTAATGGGGTTTACATTCTACGTTTTGGTGGGAAGACAGCCACTAAAGAAGATAATTACTGGTGGTACAATGAAGGAAATCATCAAGGTCATGTGATAGGGATTAATTGAGGCAACTTTAGGTAGGGTAGACCTACTATGTGTTCTGTTCATAAATGCCAGCTGGTTTTTATTGAATCTTTACTATGTGCCACACACTGGGATAAGTGCTTTCAAGTGAAGTATTTTACTTAGTCTTCAGAATAACCTGACCAAGAGGGTCTTGGTACCTTCATTTTTTTTTTAATAAGGAAACATTCAAGAGGCAAAAATCACTCGCCTGAGATCACACTGCTGATATGTACCCAAAGCTGGAGTTTCCAAAGCCTGCCCCCCTTTACCACTAACCTCTTGGCCTAGTTCAGTCAAATTCTGCTTGATTAGGAATGATACTCGATTTCTATAACATCAGATTTCTGCAATCTTAACTCAACGTTATTTCTCAATATACTTCATTTTATGTTCTGTATTAATTTCTTGGGGTTCCTGGCTGCCTCAGTTGGTGGAACGTGCCATTTTTTATCTCAGGGTTGTGAGTTCGAGCCCCACGTTGGGTGGAGAGAGTACTTAAAAATAAAAATCTTTAAAAAAAATTTTTCCCCACCAAGTGGCTTTAAACAACAGAAATTTACTCTTTCATGGAAGCTTCTGGAAACTAGAAGTCCAAAATCAAGGCATCTCCAGGGCCATGTTCCCTGCAAAGGTTTAAGGGAGTATCTTTCCTTGCTTCTTCCAACCTTTGGCAGCTCCTGAAGTTCTTTGGCTTGTAGCAACATAACTCCAATCTCTGCCTCCATCTTCATATGACCCTCCTCTCCTCACCTTATCTCTTGGTGTCTTCTTTCAAGGATGTCAATCTTTGGATTAAGGCACATTCTAATCCTGTATGACCTCATCCTAATTGAACAAATTACATCTACAAAGACTATTTCCAAATAAGGAAACATTCACTGGTTCTGAGTGTACCTGAAATCTGGGGGGACATTATTCAACTCAATACAGCCCCCCAAGGACAAAGTCAACCCCTCAACTACAGCCCATATCATGGACTGTATTAAGTGGCTGTCACTGGCTAGTCTTCCCCCATGAGATGACCTCCATGTTCACGTCTTGGTCCCCAGTTCTCCAAACAATCCAGCATAGAGCCTTTTTTTCCCCCTAAATTTTTATTTAAATTCTAGTTAATTCTAGTGTTCAATGTGACGAGTGCCCTCCTTAATACCCATCACCCGATTTAGCCCTTCCCCCCTCCACTTCCCTCCATCAACCCTTTTTGTTCTCTTTTGTTAAGAATCTCTTATGGTTTGCTTCCATCCCACTTTTTTTTCCCTTCCCATATTTTCTTCTGGTTTGTTCCCTAATCATACCATATATATTTTTTTCCCCCCATGTCTTTATCCATTCATCAGTCAATGGGACACTTGGGCTCTTTCCATAATTTGGCTATTCTTGATAACAGCATAGAGTCTTTTTTTTTAAGATTTTTTTTTTTCTTTGAGAGCAAGAGAGAAAGAGCACGCGCCTGCGCACAAGTGGGGGGGGTGAAGAGGGGCAAAGGGAGAAGCAGACTCCCCACTGAGCAGGGAGCCCGTTGCAGGACTGGATCTCAGGACTCCATCCCAGGACCCAGGGATCATGACCTGAGCCCAGTGCAGACACTTAACCAACCAAGCCACCCGGGTGCCCAAAAGCACAGAGTCTTACGAGCGCTGGTCAACATCTATGGAACATAACTGCTCCTGAAAAGCACTTTGGAACATCAAATTTCATTTTAATCCAGATACCTATCTTTTTGTAAGGCAAAGACATAGCATGAGTGTTTAAGGTAAATTTGTGACTCCTTAAAGTTTGGACATACCTTTCTTTATTCGTTGGTAGGGTCTTTTCTCCCTTTAGCAATGAAAATGCTTAAGTTCCTAGAATAAATCAGTAAATATTTAATGTTTAAGGAATAAAACTAGAGTTTAAAAATCATTGAATTAATTGCACTTCATCACTTTCTACCTCTCTCTTTTCACATTCACACTTCATTTCTGCCCTAAGTAAAGAACTAGTTTATGGAGGAGGAGAGCAAGCAGAGAAAGAGGACCCTGGATGAGAGAGAGAGCTGCCCTCATTGTTTGGATGATGGAACAGGCCCATTCAGTGGACAAGACTTGCCCAAGAAGACCCAACAGGATGGTATCCAGTACTAGAAATGCAGGTTTCCCAACTTCCAGCTTTGTCCACTCTGTCGTCATGTCTCTTGCATGTCCCTGCAGATTTATGTGTTGGTTATGAGGATAAGGAGATGTGAAGGCCAGAGTGTCCCATTTTATCTTCCCCATGATGAGTTCTCTAACACCAAAGACCATTACTCACTCTGATCACGAGAAGATGTGTGCAAACAAAATGGGTTTTGTTTTGGTTTTTTGAGATGTCAGTGCTTACTGTTCTGGGCACTATTTCAACATAATCTTGCAGAGAAAACACTAGAGATAAAACAGCTGTTCAATCAGCGAAAGCTACTGTGTTTCCTTGCGGCTCCTAGAAAGAGGAAGTGCTTGGTTCTGTCAACACAGGTCCCAGCCCCTCCCAGGGTGTAAGAGAGGAGCAGCTTGTTCAGAGGTACAGATTCCCCACCAGGAGACCTGGATTCTCGTCCTACCCCTGCTCAAAGGGGCAGTGTGATCTTGGGTGACTCCAGTCCCCTCTCTGGGCCTCAGTTTCCTCCTCTGTAAAACGGGAAGAGTAGGGAAAGGGATAGATAGCATCCACGATCTCCAAGTCCCTTCAAACTCTGATATGCTGCAGTTCCCTCACTGATAGGTGGGGACTGACTGTGTGCCATGTGGGGTCATTAGACCTTCCCCACCTGATGACCTCACCTCCTGTTTGAGCACACAGCATACAAATTGTAGAGCAACTGGTGACCTCCCTACCAGAGAAGGTTGACACGGGAACTTCTTTGGCCTGAGGCTCTCAATTTCTCACCCTGCTACTCTAAAAACGTTCCTTTGGGGCAGCCAAAGGGTCTTATTTTCCCAATTAGACATTAAGCTCTCTGTATTGCCTCAGAATTCCCAAAGCAAGCTCAATAAATATAAGACAGACAAAATGATCACAGAGGCTCTTCTGTATTCCGTGCCCACCTTTCTCCCTCCTCTCCCCTGATAATACTTCCTCTCCCCATACCTCCACCCCATATTTCTGCTAGGGCTATCACGATGCCTTCCCATCTGGTTTTCCTGCCTCCCGGCTTGCTCTTCTTTACTACAGTTCAAGAAGTCCCCTATGGCTCCCAATGCCAAAATGGACTACTCTCAGCTCTCGGCACCTTCCATACCCTCACGATTGAACCCTGCTGTGATGTCCCTTCCCCAGCATTCATTCCTCCATCCGCGGAGCGCGGTCAACGACACTTTGCGTTTTTCTCCGTTTGAGCGCCAGGGGGCGCTGCAGGAACGGCCGATCCGGAAGGGAGTTCAGTCGCCAAGCAGCCTGGGTTGACACGCCCCTTTTCCCTTCCGAGCCAATCATTAGTGAGGGTGGGCGGAACCGCGCGCCGCGTACCTGCGCGTTAAGAGGCAGCCGCGTAGGCTTGGAGGCTGCGACCGGGCTTACGACATGAAGTCGAGGCCGGTGGGCTCCCGGCCGCTGCTGGTGCTGCTGGTGCTGCTGCTCCGAGCGGCGTCCGTGCGCGGGGTCCAGCGTCCGCGCCGCTACACCCCGGACTGGCAGAGTCTGGACTCTCGGCCGCTGCCGGACTGGTTCGACAAGGCCAAGTTCGGGGTGTTCGTGCACTGGGGCGTGTTCTCGGTGCCGGCCTGGGGCAGCGAGTGGTTCTGGTGGCACTGGAAGGGCGAGGGGCTGCCGCAGTACGAGCAGTTCATGAGCGACAACTACCCGCCCGGCTTCAGCTACGCGGACTTCGGGCCGCAGTTTACGGCGCGCTTCTTCCACCCGGAAACCTGGACCGACCTCTTCCAGGCGTCCGGGGCCAAGTGAGTGTCGCCGCGGAGCCCAGCGGAGCCCCGCTTCCCGGCTCGGGCTGACGTTAGGCAGGTGGGAACCGGGCGGGGGCGGTGGGGGGGGGGCGCGCCGGCACGCCCGGGGTCGCTCAGCTGCCCGTCTGACTTCCGGAGCCCCCTGGTCCAGTGATTTGCCTCCTGAAGGATGCAGAACTGAATGTGGCACGCCGGGTCACGCGGAGGAGGCGTGTCGGCTTGAGGGTTAGAAGAAAAGAAAGGTTTTCTGAAAGGCGGTGGGCTGGACAGCCCTCGGTGTCTACGCCTGTATGTCGAGACGATCGAGCTGGGTGATACCTAATGTCCCTTCCAGGTCATCAAGACAATCAGGATTCCAGAATTTTCATCCAGTGGTCTGGCATTTTGTCACCTCCCTGCAGCCTCCTTCCATGGTAATAGAAAGGGATTGTGTTAGTTCTTTTCAGCTTTAACATCTCCCAGAGGAAAAGGGAGGGAAAGAGAGTTCTGGTGCGCAGTGTATTTGGACAACGGGACCCGATTCTCACTCACCTGCTCTTCTCTGTGCCTTGCACACAGAGAGTGCTCAAGAGATGTGTTGAACTATTTTGAGAGCTGAGAGCTTTGAGTGTGGAGGGTTCAGAGAAGTGAAAGTGTGGCGTGCTGAATGGGGAAGGGAGAGGCTGTTGAAGGCTGGGGCCAATCCGGAAGGATTAATCCTGGAGGGCAGTATGTTGCCAGGCATGAAGTCAAAGAATGGTTGCCCTCAGCTTCTAGAAGAATTAGCTTGGCGGCCAGGAAGGAAGCAGGTTGGCGGAGGGTGAGAATGGAGGCAAGGAGGTTTTCCAGCTCCTGGCTTAGAGCAGTCTTCCATCCTTACCTTGTCTCCTCGGTCACCTCCTGGGTTTTCGTTTCCCTTGGACCTTGTACTGAAGAAAATTTACAGCTGACGTTTAATGTTTGCCGATAAATATATGGAAACATAAGGCTCAAATAAACACATGCAGTGGTCACTGTCTAATAGGAGCCTTTGAAATCCCTAATTTAAAAATAAAAATTGAAATCTTGGAGACCTTTGTCCAGATCCCTTATTTTGTGACCCAGGTGACAAGCCCAGATGGAGGAAGGGAACTAATGTCGTACGTTCAAATCTCATGACTCCAAGGCAAAAGTTCCTTTCACCATACCAGGAGTCTGCAAACTGTGGCCAGAGAGATAGGTCCTCTGCCCGTTCCTGTAAATTCCATGAGATGAGAATGATTTTTACATTTTAAAAAGGTTAAAAAAGAAAAAGAATATGCCACAGAAAGGAATGGAGCCCTCGAAGGCTGAAATACTATCTGGCCCTTGAAGTCTTGGAGCTCTGCACACCAGCCAGTGATTAAATTATCATGTGCAGGCATCATCGGTTTTTCTGCTGTACAAGCAAATGAAATGTTGAGTATTATTTCAACACTGCACTTTTCTCCCCAGCTCTTTTGGTCTTTGGTCACCTCTGTAAATGAGAGGCAGTTCATGTGACCTTTTCTTTTACTTTTCTGTCATCTGCTATTTCCAGAACAAGAGAGCTAAGGGGCACTTCTTTTTCTTACCTACTCCTTCCTTCCCTCTGGGCCTCCTCCTTGACTGGGGATTAAGGATTCTGGCTTCCTTAAGTTTGCTTCTGTTCCTGGACCAATATCCATGGGGAGATGTGACTGCAGCGTCTCCCTGGGGATCACCAGCACAGTCACTCATGCAAGTACATTTCCTGTGGTCAAGTCCTCTCAGCCTTTTTTAAAAGGCTGGGGCATGCTAGGTAAGCTCATGCTTGTGGCCCACCACCTGCTTTCTTTGCTGTCCACAGGTATGTAGTCCTGACGACCAAACACCACGAAGGCTTCACAAACTGGCCAAGCCCTGTGTCTTGGAACTGGAACTCTAAGGATGTGGGTCCCCATCGTGATTTGGTTGGTGAGTTGGGAAAAGCCCTCCGGAAGAGGTAAGTATCTACAGATGGTTAGTCTGTCATCTCTTTTCACCTATCATTCCTCTTTGCCCTTGTGTGTTTTCTAAGTTTGCGTGTAGTGAGTAAACCTAAAAAGCTCTGGCCTTTGAATTAGCAGTGTTTGATGCTCGGCACTTTACAGGTGACCAAAGGTGACATCATCAGAGAAATTCATGGTCCTGTTTAGGTGAGGGATACCCAATGTAGCCCACAGTGCTTCGTTTGCATTCTGCGAAGGATTCTTTCTGGAAGGCCTTCCAACCCGGGGCCTTTTCCAGGGTCTGACAAAGGACTGGTTCTGTCATCTTTGTGTCCCCCTTAGCTGTCAACTTGCAGCTAGAAAGTTTGGATGAATGTTAGGTCAAGAGGGAGCTCACAAGGGCAGCAGTTAAAGGAGCCAGAAAGTGAGGTAAGGAGCTGCTTAGTTGATTCTAAGTAATGTTGCCTAATATATGCCACTTAATAAGAAGTAACTTCCCAAGATCAAATAGCTTGGAAGTGGCAGAGGTGGGATTTGAACGCAGTTATTCTGGTTTTGGCCCCTACAGTTCTGGGTATGATTGTCTGTAAAGAGAAAGAGGGGTATTTGTACCTTACCCCATCTCAGCTCTGTTGTGATTTGGTAAACTTGATGCGCTGTTTAAGGAGTAGGCCAGCTACCTGTTTGTATAGATAACGTTTGATTGGAACACAGTTACGCCCACTCATTTATGTATTGCGTCTATGGGTGCTTTCAAGTTACAGTTTCAGAGTTGGACTAGAGACTGCAAGGCCTGCAAAGCCTAAAATGCTACGTGGCCCATAAAGAAAGCGTTTGCTGTCTTTGGAGACCTGCTCGGTATTCAATTTTCCAGTGCTGTGTGCAAAGTCCTGCAAAGAAAACAGTCCTGCTATAAAAGTCAGATGTCGATCAGACTGGACTTTACCATCCTTGATTTTTACCTTCTTTGTATCTATTTAGTCCCCGAGTCATATGATGAAATAGCTAACTCTGATTCTTTCTGTCTTATCTGTGCTGTTGCAATGTTATCCTTACTTCCCACTACAGTAAGGCCTTTCTGTGACACTCGCCATTCATAACTCAAAACAAGTTTCATTGCGTACAAAAAATAGGTCACTTGGACTCTTTTTCATTTTGGTTGAGAATTCTTGACATTTTAATGTTAAGAACTGTTAGCAGATCTTAAATAAATGAAACAATAAGCCCACATTCATTAATTTCAGCCATATAGAAAATGTGATTTTCTAAAATGTTGTGATTAAGATTTGGGAAGTTTTAGTCTTTACAGTTTCTTCTATGTCCCAGTATCTCTACAATATGTATTCTTACAACTGACAGAGAAAACAGTTTTTTAAAAGGAATGTGTGTCATTACTGAGATAACTGATATAGATAAAAAATGGTTTAAATGACATTTGAGGGGTACCTGGGTGGCTCAGTCGGTTAAGTGTCTGCCTTTGGCTCAGGTTATGATTTCAGGGTCCTGGGATGGAGCCCCGAATCAGGCTTTCTGCTCAGTGGGGTGTCTGCTTCCTCCTCTTTTCCTTCCCCACTGCTTGTGCTCTCTCCTGCTCTCTCTTTCTCAAATAAATAAAATTTTTCCCAAAAATGACATTTGGGGCTAAGGTACTTATATATAAGAAGTAGTTCTGTGTGTGATCAAAAACCCAGTAACTTGGGGCGCCTGGATGGCTCAGTGGTTAAGCCTCTGCCTTCAGCTCAGGTCATGATCTCAGGGTCCTGGGATCAAGCCCCGCGTCAGGCTCTCTGCTCAGCAGGGAGCCTGCTTCCCCCTCTCGCTCTGCCTACTTGTGATCTCTCTCTGTCAAATAAATAAATAAAATCTTAAAACAAAACAAAACAAAACAAAACAAAAACAGTAACTTGGGGCACCTGGGTGGCTCAGTGGGTTAAAGCCTCTGCCTTCGGCTCAGGTCATAATCCCAGGGTCCTGGGATCCAGCCCCACATCAGGCTCTCTGCTCAGTGGGGAGCCTGCTTCCCTCTCTCTCTGCCTACTTGTGATCTCTCTCTGTCAAATAAATAAATAAAATCTTTAAAAAAAAACAAAACACAGTAACTTTAAGAGGTAATTTAAGGAAATGGTTTGCGGTCCCACTTGCCCCTGCATGCCCTTACTGGTAAGTTTCACTGAGATGTAAAATGCTGCCACTGATTTTTCTTAAACGACATTATTTTTTTTCTTTGTTTGATGGACATTTGCTGTTCTGTTTTTCTATTTAAGGAATATACGTTATGGACTCTACCACTCACTTTTAGAATGGTTCCACCCACTCTACCTACTTGATAAGAAAAATGGCTTCAAAACACAGTATTTTGTCCGTGCAAAAACAATGCCAGAACTATATGACCTTGTTAACAGGTAAAAAAAATAAAGTTTTTGTCCTTATGACTTTTATTAATGAAATCAGAACTTCCTATAGGATACTGTTAAGTTAGAGGAAAAGGGGAAAAGGAAGGAATGTGGGAAAAAAAATCTATAAGGCGTCAAAATGAAAATAGTGGTTTGCATTAGGACAGAAAATATTTTTTCTTCCTACTATTCAAAATTCCCGTAATGTGGTCATAATTGCTTTTATAGATTGAAACAGATGGAGGATGGGGGTTTTTAATTTAAAGTCTAGACTTTAGTCCCTCCTTGCATGCTGGTTTCTTTGTCAGGACCTTGGAGAGAGGCAACATGACTCCAAGGACCTTGCACTGGATTTGGGATCTGGCAGATTTGCATGTGAACCCTGGCTTTTGTTACTCACCGGCCTTAAAGGAAATGCCTTAATACAGGGCTCAGAATGACATGTGAGAAATACTTGTCACCTTGCCTGGTACAGAATAAGGGTGTTGTTATCATTATTTTTCTTAAAATGATCACTTTCACATTGGGACTCATCACTAGTCTTCACCATGCTTTATTTCTGGTTTGCCCTTCTTGCACCTGGGGGCTGGCTCACATAGGATGGTGGATCTTTAAAGCTCTAGGGGCAGCCACCTCTGCCTGGACTCTCATTTTAGACCAAAACCAAAGTTCCTTGCATCCAGATGACTTCTCTAAGGAAACAGTAGGTCCTAAGAGAGGCTTGGAGTCAGACAGAACTGGACCCAAAATCCACTCCTTTTTCTTGCTGGCTGTTGGCCTTGAATACACTCCCTAATCTTTCTAGATCTCAGTTTCTTTATCTGTGAAATGGGGATAACATACACTGCAGCGGTGCTGTGAAAACTAGGGAGGTGCTGAGTATAGAGGGCCTCGCACAATTTCTCGTTCACAGTAAAACACAAACCATCTGCATTATACTTGCCTCTTAGGCAGTCTTTTCCTTAGAATCTGCGTGCCGTCCTGATTACAGAGGACAGCCTAGGACCAGGCATCAGCAGATGTGCATTTGAGTTCCAGCTCCTGTTACTTGGAAGTTTTGTCACCTAAAACAGATTGCCCTGCTGAGCATCCAGTTCTCGCTCTCTAAATGGGAATAATCATGCTTACCTTATTAGTGTGTATGAATGCACTTGCGTGCACATGCACACACACATGCCACGTAGAGGTCAGAGTGGAATATGTGGAAGGTGCGGCTGTGTGGCTCAGGGGGACTCTAGAGATCCTTTGTAGTGGAAGCTTTGGGCAGTTTTCCAAAACAGTGCATTTCCTGGAATAGTTCAAGCTCTTAAAACTTTTTTTTTTTAATGAAAGACAGATAATTTTTTTAATTTAAATTGAACTTAGTAAGTAATGTATTATTAGGTTCACTGTAGTTTAGTGATTCATCAGTTGCATATCACACCCAGTGCTCATCACATCACGTGCCCTCCTTCATGCCCCTCACCCAGTGACCCCATCCACCCACCCATCTCCCCTCTAGCCCCCCTCAGTTTGTTCCCTAGAGTTAAGAGTCTTTTATAGTTTGCCTCTCTCTCTGTTTTGATCTCATTTCATTTTTGCTTCCCTTCCCCTATGTTCTTAGTGTTTTGTTTCTTAAATTCTGCATATGAGTGAAATCATCTGGTATTTGTCTCTGACTGATTTATTTCGCTTAGCATAATACACTCTAGTTCCATCTGCATCTTTGCAAATGGAAATATTTCATTCTTTTTGATAGCTGAGTAATAGTCCTGTGTGTGTGTGTGTGTGTGTGTGCCTGTGCGCACGTGTGTGTGCCACATCTTCTTTATTTTCCATATTTTGGCTATTGTGGACATTGCTGCTATAAACATTTGGGTGCACGTGCCCCTTCGGATCACTGCATTTGTATCTTTAGGCTAAATACCCAGTAGTGCGATTGCTGGGTCATAGGGTCACTCTATTTTTAACTTTTTGAGGAACCTCCATACTGTTTTCCAGAGTGGCTGCACCAGCTTGCATTCCCACCAACAGTGTAGGAGGGTTCCCCCTTTCGCATCCTCGCCAACCTCTGTCATTTCCTGACTTGTTAATGCATCTTAAATGCAGAAACCTTAAGTCTGTAGTTCTGGAGCACAGAAAAGAGTTCTGGACTCTTTTCATCGGAATTAGTTGCTGCAAGGGAACCAGATTACTTATGTGCTGATTACAACCCTGTTTTTTTCAGAAGACACTGAGAAAAGATTAGGAGGAAATGTTCCAAAATACTGTGTACTAAACAGCGGTTCTGTGAGTGACATTAACAGAACTATGGTTGTTGTTTTGTCTCTTTACTTTTCTGCATTGTCTGGACCATGGTAATTATATGGCACTTTCAGAATGAGAGAAAATCTTAAAGTATTTGTTACAAAATAGATCCATGACACTTTACTGTGAATAGATTCAGATAACAGACGTTGTCCTAATCGCGTGTCTTTCAGATATCAACCTGACTTGATTTGGTCTGATGGAGAGTGGGAATGCCCTGATACTTACTGGAACTCTACGGAGTTTCTTTCTTGGCTCTACAATGATAGCCCAGTCAAGGCACGTGATTGTACGACTTCTCTCTTATGAACCTGTTAGGAGAAAAGAGTAAGGAGCCAAGATCCAGAGTAATAACAGAGACAACAGTGATAACAGCAACAATAATAAATACTAGTAGCAACATGGAGGTGGTAGGGACCAGGGGATTTCATGGATGTTAAAGGTTTCTCCTTTTTTTTTTTTTTAAGATTTTATTTATTTATTTGTCAGACAGAGTGAGCACAGGCAGACAGAGTGGCAGAAAGAGGCAGAGGGAGAAGCAGACTCCCTACTGAGCAAGGAGCCCGATATGGGACTCGATCCCAGGACGCAGGGACCATGACCCGAGCCAAAGGCAGCTGCTCAACCAACTGAGCCACCCAGGCGTCCCAAAGGTTTCTCCTTTAATTCTTTTCCCCACCTTCCTTAGTATAAGCTTTCTTTCTCTCCTTTAATTCTTGATTTCAACAACAATTTTAACAAAGCTTGTTAAATTTAAGTAATAGGATAGAAGCAGTACGTAGAAGTCCGAGAGAGTTAGAGAAAGTAAAATAAATATTAAGCATGCAAACATTATAAATGAGAAAAACATCCCCAAAAATTAATATACAAAACCTATACAATTAAATGATGGGAATAAGATGCAACTATTTATGCCCTCATCTATCTGTGCTGGTTATGTAGCTTAACTCTTAAAAGGGAATTTCATTTCTCTTATATCCACGGTAGATTAGGTGACTCACACCTGGATCCTACCCCCCAGGATCAGTGTTCCCCCATTTAAGTTAGATAAATAAGTCTAATGTGATGTCGTATTGTCCACATACCTGTCTACTCAGCCAGTCTCTGCTGGATCTCTAAGGGCAAGAGCGGTTTTATTCCCCTTGGGTACACCAGTACAAGAATCAAAGAAGTGTTAATCATTAACCTTAAGATATTATGCGGGCACCTGGGTGGCTTAGTTGGCTACGTGTCTGCCTTGGCCTTGGGTCACAATCCCAGGATCCTGGGATCAAGCCCCGCATGGGGCTCCCTGCTCAGTGGGGAGTCCGCTGCTCCCTCTGTCTGCCGCTCCCCCTGCTTGTGTTCTGTCTCAAGTTTTTAAAAATCTTCAAAAAAAAAAAAAAAAGATATTTTGCATTATGATTTCTCATAGTTCAGCCAAGATTTGAAGGAAAGAAAATTTTTGCTGACTTTTCTTTACCTGGGAAAAAGTCAGGGCCATGCAGTGGAAAGCAGTCAGTCGGGTTCACATACCTGATTCACAGTCCCAGCTTCCTGAAACTCTGCCCAGGGGTGTGACCTTGGGCATGTCTTCTCCTCCCCATTTCTCCTTTAATAGAAGAAATGGTTTACCAGATCATCTTTCAAAGAGGCTCTTGCAGCTCTGACATTTCACGTGGCTTGACCAGGGTTTCTCAGCCTCAGCGCAATGGACATTTGGGGCTAGATATTTTGCTGTGAGGGGGCTGTCTTGTTTGTCCTAAGACATTTAACAGCATGCCTGGCCTCTACCACTAGATGGCAGTAGCACCCCAACCCTGGCAACCAAAGTGTATCTAGAACTTTGCTAAAAGTCTCTTGAGCAAAATAGCCCTCAATTGAGAACGGTTCTAGACCAAATCCATTCCTTATGTTCCCAAACACAACTTACCAACCTGCATTACGTAAGGAAATGAAGTGGTTTTACCCCCAGATGACCCAGTACGCTCTTCTTTTAGGAACAGGTAGTGGTAAATGACCGGTGGGGTCAGAACTCTTCCTGTCACCATGGAGGATACTACAACTGTCAAGATAAATTCAAGCCAGAGAGCTTGCCAGATCACAAGTGGGAAATGTGTACCTCCATAGACAAGGTCTCCTGGGGCTTTCGTCGGAACATGGTGATGGGGGACATTGCAAGTGAATGTGAAATCATTTCGGTAAGAGCACCTGTGAGTTATTTGTTAACTACTGTCTCAAATTACCCTTCTCTCCTTCTAACTAAGAGTGGTGGGAGCACTCTGGATGGAAGTGCAGGTCAATAGAACCCATGGGGTCACTGAACATAACCATAGACACGTGTCCTGGGGCATCTGGGTGGCTTAGTTGGTTAAACATCCAACTCTTGGTTTCGGCTCAGATCATGATCTTGGAGTTAGGAGATTGAACCCCACCTCAGGATCCACGCTTAGCGTGGAATCGCTTGGGATTCTCTCTCCCTCTTCCTCTGCCCCACTATCCATCCCCCTCAAATAAATAAATCTTAAATTAAAGGAAAAAAAACCTGTCCTAAGGAAATAATTATAATTACAGAAGAAAGTCATACATATAGAGATGTTATTCCCAGAATTATTGCAGTTGGATATGTGGGTTGTTTTAATTTCTTGTAGCCATAAAGGGATATTTAAGTAGATCTGGGGATTTTCCTTTACCATTAAAATTTTTATGAATGCAATATAGGTCAATGCATGGGGTTTGAGTGAAAAAGTAAGTTACAGATTATCACAACTATATAAAATATATTTCCATCAGGGACACCTGAGTGGCTCAGTTGGTTAAGCGGCTGCCTTCGGCTCAGGTCACGATCCCAGCATCCTGGGATCGAGTCCCGAGCCTGCTTCTCCCTCTGCCTCTGCCTGCCACTCTGTCTGCCTGTGCTCGCTCTCTCTGTCTCTCCCTCTCTCTCTCTGACAAATAAATAAATTTTAAAATATATATATATATATATATTTCCATCACACATCAAAACAAAAGACCAGAAGGGAATATCAAAAGTTGATGGTGTGGTGTCTTTGGGGTACTCCAATACATTCTTTTTTAAATTTTCTGAATGTAATTTTTCTGGGTCCATTTGAAGCATACCTATTCGAGGTCACAGTAAACACACAGACATGCACGCACACACACGCACATACACACCAGACACACCACACCACTGCAGAAGCCTTGAAGAATATATCCCTTTACAGCGTGTTTTCCCAAAGGGACAGCATATACATTTATGTCGCCCATTTTATACAGAGTGTCCCAAATTCTGCATTCTCTTCCGTGTCCCCCAAGTCTCCCTGGCACCCACTCACAACCTCTCTCCTCTAATCCCCATACTCTCTCCTCCTACTTACTCTCAGCTTCCCTGATCACACTCTGTGCTGCCGCCGCCTGGCCCATCCCACCGCATGCCGCACTGAGGGACGTGTAGGCTGGTGATCAGTCCATGGAATTCGAATTAATATATTTCTCCACTTTGTAGCAGGATTTTCAATTTTCTCATATAAGCCCATCCTGCTTACATGATGACAAAAAATAGACTTTTCAGAAGGGTAAAGGCCATTCACCAAAGGAGAGAGCGTGCCCTCGATTCTTTTTCTTTTCTTCATATCTGTGTGCTCTAAGCGTCCTGCTGGACTTGGCACCTGGCGTTAGGATTCCATTGTTCTGCTCTTTCCAGGAACTGGTGCAGACCGTGAGCCTAGGAGGCAACTACCTCCTTAACGTTGGAGCAACTAAAGATGGACTGATTGTTCCCATCTTCCAAGAAAGGCTTTTTGCTGTGGGGAAGTGGCTGAGCGTCAATGGGGAGGCGATCTATTCCTCTAAACCATGGAGGATACAACTGGAAAAGAACACGACGTCTGTGTGGTGAGCTTGCGTCTGTCGTGTACAGGACCAGGACGGCAGCCCCTCCCCGGCTGGCATCTCCTCAGGTCCACAGTGTTACAAGCCAGGGTAGAAGCCATCGGGCGGAAACCCCAAAGCTGCGCTTTTGCTAGTAAATTCGTACCTCAATTTATGTCTTAAGCCACCAGGGTATCTTTGACTAGTGAGAGGTATGGTGGCTTGGTGAAAGGAGGAGCTACCAAGAGTCTGTGAATATACTTGACCTTGTTACCCTGCCTCCCCAAAATAGTACTAGCCGATGCCTGCACAGCACCTCCAATGTTTAAGGCTCCAGTCCAGATTCTTCCCACTCACTGAATCCCCTCAACAGTCCCACAAATGGATACTGTTAATTATCCCCATGTTCCAAGTGAGGAGGGGGTCCCAGCGCAGCGCTCTCCCTCACCTGGGATCACAAACCCAACTCACGGACAAGTCGTGATTCCAGCTTGGCTTTGTGGATCTAGTTATTTGACCTTGGGCCTGTGTGTTTCAGTCTGAAATGGGGGGATGATACTTAGCTTCCTGCGGTGGTTATGAAGCGTGGTAATTTACGTAAAGCGCCCAGCAGAGCACCAGGCACGTGAAAAGTGCTCGGTGAAAGGCCCCTGCGCCTGTGATACCAGCGGACGGAGCCCTTTGCATCCGGGAAAACACGTCCGTCCTTCCGTTTGGGCTGAATTCCTGTTTAGGGATTTTCACCCTCTAGTCTGTGCACGGCGGAACTCCTGGAGCAAATCCCTCTTTGCTGCACATCATATCGGAGCCTCTGCTGTTTTCCCGTGGATTTGGAGTTGAAAAAATATTTGAATAAAAAGGAAAATGGCTTCAGTGTGCGATAACTAGTGTAAGCGTTAAAAATATTTAAAGAAAACTTAAGCAGTCCCCAGAAAGAGTCTTACAGGGCTGCCTTCTTCCCACAGAGCTCCATAGGTAGTGAGTTAGCGCACTAGGGCACCGACAGACTCAAGGCGTTGGGTCGGTAGCTAATTGAAAGGGGGCTACGTGAGGCTTTGTGTCAGGGTCTCAAGCCAGGTATTTCTGACATTGACGTTTCTTTTTTCCCAGGTATACCTCAAGAGAAACAGCTGTTTATGCCATTTTCCTGCACTGGCCAGAAAATGGAGTCTTAAACCTTGCCTCCCCTGTAACTACCTCGACTACACAGGTGGGGACCCTCAGCCCGTCTGTTCCGGGAGGCACCTTTCCTAAAGGAACTAGAGGTCTTCTCTACTTCTTCCTTCCTGTCCCAGGTCTCCCCTATATTGTACCCCCCCCCTTTCTGGGCTATCCACCCTCCCCCAGTGTGACTGCCTCCCATCATGTTCAAGCCATATTCTGTACTCAGTGTGCTGATGTCTTCTCCGTTCCCTTTTGCTTTCTGCAGATAACGATGCTGGGGATCCAGAAAGATCTGAAGTGGTCCACAGATCCAGAAGAAGGTCTGCTCATTTATCTGCCCCAGCTGCCACTCTTCACTCTGCCAATTGAGTTTGGCTGGACTATAAAGCTGACAGGAGTGCATTGATGGTTGGGAGTTCAGGCAGAACTGCCTCCTCTTTGCTGCTTTGGTTTTCCTCTTATAGCACCAGCGTTGTAATAAACTACTTCTCTACTCAGAGATGGCTTTTCCAACACATTTTAATCAAAGGAACTGAGCGCATCATACTGATGTCTCAGTGGATCAGAGATCTGCGATCCATTGCTAGTATACCTCTCCCTGATCAGCAGGAGGCACTAACCAGTTAAGCTCTGAATTCATCCTTCTGTTCTTAACCTGGGAAATTATCTACCCCAGAAACTTCATTCCATTCTCTATGTTTGAAACCTGTCTCCTTAATCAATGACTTCAGATTAAGGAATGAGCCAAGTCACCCTACTGCCTATGGAAGGAGGTAGAAAGGATTTGGCAAGCTCAGCCATATGCTGTGTACTTAGCGTCAGTTGTCCCAGCACCCCTCAGAGGAGGAGAGACTGGAAGGGAAGGAAAAGGCTTGCTAGGGCTGCTAGTGGTCAGCCCTTAGGAAGTTTCCAAAGGAAAGTAGGGGCTCAGAAAATCAGTCTGTTTACAGTGGTATTTTGAAGAAAATGATGTGATTCTGCCCTGCTTTAAAATATGATCCAATAAATAAATTTTTATGTCATATCGTTTCTACCAAAAAGCATGTTGTAGTTTTCTTCTCCCAGTTTCTTAAGGACTGCTTATGAAAAGCTTTGTTTCTGTTAAAGACAAAAAACAAAACTCAAAGGACTTGCCAAGTCTCCTTAATGCTGAACAAAGAACATAATTCCTTTGGTTTTTCTGCTTCTCACTTCTAGTACCATTCTTTTGAGTTGGCTACCAGTTCAGCCCCTTTGATTATTATAGATATGATCAGATTTTCTTTCTTTTTTATTTAATAGATATATTTATAAATATTTACCCAACATTTGAGAAATACTTGTTTTTCTCAAGCACATGGAATATTTACAAATGTAAATACCAAAGGAGCACTATCATATAGACTTGTATGTCTGCAATCTAATTAAAGGACCAAAAAAAAAATAAAAACTTGAAGGAAAAAAAATCTGTATATTTGGAAATTTTAAAACACACTTCAGAATAACTCACTGATCAATGAAGTCACCATATGAGGAATTAGGAAATACTTAGAATAATAATGAGACCACAATGTACTGAACTTTGTGAGATGAAGTCTTTAGGGAGGATTCTGGGAAGATGGCAGTGAGTAGGCACCAGGAATCTGTCTCCTGACCTTGACAACAATTACACTGGCAGAATCTGGTGGAACTCTTGTACAAGTCCAGAGTCTACCAAGGCTCCAGTTCCAGAGGAAGATTCAGATGGTAAATTGTGGTTTGGGTCAATCCACCTAATCCCCCAGCCATAGCCATGTAGCCGGCAGTGACGAACATGTTCCTGGAGCAACTTGCACACAGCCTGTGGGAGTCAACATGGGCAAAAAGGACGCTGTTCTCCAAATATCTGGGATTTGAGCTCTGCTCTCTGATTGCTGCTTCTGATCACAGACGTACAGGCAAAGGGGTGGGCAGCCGTTGTTGGACCTCTCCCACGGCTGCAAGCCCTGCCTCTGGCTGAAGTGATTTCCAGTGGATTCAAGTGGCTGATGCCCCCCCCCATTCAAATATTCCCCCTTTTGGGAGCCAGACATTAAAAATTAGGACATTCAGGGCACCTGGGTGGCTCAGTGGGTTAAAGCCTCTGCCTTCGGCTCAGGTCATGATCCCAGGGTCCTGGGATCGAGTCCCACATCAGGCTCTCTGCTCAGCAGGGAGCCTGCTTCTCCATCTCTCTCTGCCTGCCTCTCTGCCTGCCTCTCTGCCTACTTGTGATCTCTGTCTGTCAAATAAATAAATAAAAATCTTTTAAAAAATTAGGACATTCAAAAACAACTGCATGTATGAGGAAAATTTAAAAATGACCACACATGCCCACGGAAAGGCTCAGAAAAGAGCCTAAGTTTACACCTCTGGCTCATCTGTAGCCCAGAGGCAGCTGACAACAATCAAAATGCAAAAATAAAAAACCAGCAAGTCCTGGGAAGTGGGTAGAGGGAGGGGGTATCTGACTTCCAGAGTTACCACATTACTGGAGTCCAATGTCCAGATGTCCGCAAAGAAATCACAAAGAGAAACAGGAAAACATGGCCCATTCAAAAGAAAAAAGTGAATCAACAAAAATTGAAACAAGCCCCTGAAAAAGACCTGGTGGCAGATAAACTAGACAGACCTTAAAACAGTGGCCTTAAAGATACTCAGAAAACTAAAGGAAGCTGTGGGGAAGTCAAGAAAATGATGTATGAATGAAACAGATATATGAAGAGATGGCTAGATAGATAATCCAAGAAGAAACCACACACATACACAATTTTGGATCTGAAAAGTACAATTGAGAAATTCACCAGAGGGATTCAAAGGCAGATTTGAGTAGGCCCAAGAAAGAATATTGTACCAAAAGATAGGACAATGTAAATTACTGAATCTGAGGAATTGAAAGAAGATTGAAGAAAAACCACGTTAGAGCAAAGATAAACAAAATAGAGAAAAACAACAGAGAAGGTAAAGTTGGTTTTTCGAAAAGATCAGCAAAATGACAAACCCATAGCTAAGATGGACTGAGGAAAAAGAAAAGATCCAAATTACTAAAATAAAAATGAAAATGGGACACTACTACTAGTTCTACAGAAATAAAAAGGATTATGGGAGTACTATAGAGCAGTTGTACTCCAACAAACTGGGTAACTAGATGAAATGAATAATTTCCTAAAAACACGAAACCTACCAAGACTAAATCACAAAGAAATAGAAAACCTGAATAGATGTATAACAAGTAAGGAGATAAAATCAATAATTATAAGATCTCCTGACAAAGAAAAGTCCTGGAACCAATAGCTTCTTTGGTGAATTCTACCAAACATTTAAAGAACTAACGTTTCCAGAAAAGTAAAGAGGAGAGAAAACTTCCTAACTTACTCTATGAGGCCAGCATTAGCCTGGCACCAAATCCAGACAAAGACACTACCAGAAGACTACAGACCAACATCCCTATGATCACTGATGCAGAACTCTTCCACAAAATACTAGCAAACCAAAATCAGCAACATATTCAAAGTATTACACGCCATCACCAAGTGGGATTTATTGATGGGATGCAAGGATGGCTCTAGATACAGAAATCAATCATTGTAATAAACTACATTAACAAAACGAAGGGGAAAAAAAGCATGATCGTCTCAACTGAAGCAGAAACACATTTGACAAAATTCAACACCTTTTTTGATAAATATGCTCAAGAAACTAGGAATAGAGTGGCACTTGGCTGGCTCAGTCAGAAGAGCATGCAACTCTTGATTTCAGGGTCATAAGTTCCAGTCCCATACTGGGTGCAAAGATACTTAAAAATCTCCTTTAGGGAGGCCTGGGTGGCTCTGTCAGTTAAGCATCTGCCTTCGGCTTGGGTTATGATCCCAGGGTCCTGTCAGAGAGAGAGGGTGCGCTCCAGCAGTGAGGGAGAGGAACACAGGAAGAGGGAGAAGTAGACTCCCTGCTAGGCAGGGAGCCCAATGCAGGGCTCCACCCCAGGAACCCAAGATCATGACTTGAGCCAAAGGCAAACACTTAACTGACTGAAACCCCCAGCTGCCCCTAATTCCTGTCTTCTTTAATTTCAGGAAGTGTTTGTAGTTTTCACTGTGCAATTCTTGAAAGTCAAAAATAATAGTCATGAACATCACACAAAAATATTTTGAAATAAATGTCATGCAAGTAGTTTTGGGTCATGTTCAGTCCTCTAGCTGCAGGTTTGAGAATTCTGTGAGTATAGGTCTGTCACCACGGAGGGAATTTTGGGTGCTGCAGAAGCAAAACAGAACACTTGCCAGGTCTTGTTCTCTCCATAGCTAAAATCTGAGCCCCCTGAAGGCAGGGGCAGTACCCTCTCTGCTACCCTAAGAATGCCAGTCAGTGCACTTAACATTTGGATACCCACCCATCCAGTAGCCACTGTGACTAATTACGAAATGCAAATTTGATCATCTCTTTGCTTAAAATCCATCAAATGAATTGCTATGTGTTCTCCAAAGTCGGTGGTATGGTCCCTGTCAATCTCTCCCATCTTAGTGGGAAGTCTGTCCCTACTCCCTCGCAGCTCTGCAGTCATTCTGGCCTTCTTTCCATCTTCCTAAAACATTTTTTTCCCCAAACATTTCTAACTGCAGCCTACAGTAAGCCTACATTGCAATCTGGTTGACATATATTACAACAAACATGATTTGCAAAGCAATACTTAACTTTATTACTTAAGCAGTACACTCCAATGTTTGTTGTTTTTTTTTTAAGTTGGCACCCATTAATGTTATAACCAATTAATGGGGTACAACATGCATTTTGAAAAACACTGCTCTAAGCACTGAGTTGCTTTGCCTCAGGGTCTTCGCATATGTGATGTTCTCTGGAAAGCTTTTCTTGTGTCTTCTTTACCTGGATAAATCTTACCCATTTTAAAAGGATGAAATCAAAGAATGTTTGTCTCTCACTAGAGCGCGGGCGCGCTCTTTCTCTCCCTCCCATCGACTGCCTGCGTTTGAATCCCGGAGATCGTGATGGAAGAGTTAACACGGCCGAAGAACTCAGAACAGCGCATGGCAAATAGTAATGCTCCGTCTTTTATTGCGAAAGGTAGTAATTGTGCAACTAATTGTGTGATTATTAATATGTCTTCCCAGAGCTCCCAAACTCTAAACCCCTTGATTATTTTTTGTTCATTTTCATAGTCCTAACCTCACTTTGTCATGGCAAGTAGAAAGCACTCAGAAAAAACATAATGGATTAAAAAAAAACTGCCCAAAAGGAACGAAAACCTAGAAGCTGGAGACAGCCCTCGTAGGGCGTCATCACGTTGCTCCAGAAGCTCCGCCCCCAAACGCGGGGCACGCCCACCCGGCTGTCGGCGGTCACGTGGGACTCAGCTGGGGGCGCGCTGGGGGCGGCGGGGGAAACTGGGCCAAGATGGCGACAATGAGGAATGCGCTACCGCGGAGACTGGTGGGCTTAGCGTCTCTCCGGGCTGTAAGTGCCCCGGCCCGCCGAGGGGTGGCCCTGCAGGCACCGTGACAGTCGGGGTCGGGGTCCTGGCCCGTGGTGGCAGCGCTCTGAGAGGCGAAGCCGGACAGTTGCCCAGGCCACTGTCACTGTCGGGAGGGCTTTGGAGTCTCGGATCGTTGTCCCGCCCACATCTCTTGAGGGGCTTATGGGGAGAGTGAGGCCCAGAGATGGGGAACGACTTGCTTGGGTCGTGGAGACCTGGGGCGCCATCCCAGGTGTTCTGATTCCGTCTAAGGCTCTTCCCGGCGACCCTGGCACCTTCTCCCTCTGAGCTCTACAAGCTCCTCAGTAGTGACACGTATAATCTTCCAGTTCCGAGTGGAAAAAGCGAGGTCCTCCCCCTCTGCCTGCATTTCCAGCTCTTGCTGCGTTTGGGGACTTAGGACCATGTGCGACTGATTGCCTTGGAATTGTAGTTTGGGCATGTTGGATCCTGATGTTTCCCCCACCGCTGCTCAGTGACTGGAGGGAAAGTGTAGGAGACCTAGTAGAACGAGGGGTTGAAGAAATGGTTTTAGCTAAAGCTGAAGCTGTGCTGTCCCAGTGGTTCGGCCACTGTCTAGGTTGCATGACTGTTGTTTGCTCTCTAAACCTCAGTTTGCTCATCTATAACATGGGTAAACATTACCTGAGTTCTTTGGAGGTTAAGGGAAGCGGAGGTAAAGCATTTGACATTGCTTTAGCTCATAGTGATAAATGAGGTGCGTTATTTTTGCTTTAATTTAGAAGGAGTTTTAAGTGTGTACTGGGGAAATCACACTGTCTTGGCAAGTGGGCCCCTCAGAAAGCCACTTTAAGGTCTACTAGGCCACCCACCCCTACCAATCATTAATGTGTAAAATAAAGATGATACTTCCAACTTGGAAGACTAAGGAAATTACATGAGATGGTGGATATTAATATGCTTTGAAAAAATTCCTGGTGTAATGAGGTGGTCATAGGTTCTCTGTGGAGTTACTAGCAGAGGCTTGGTGTCAGAAAAAAGTGGTTCAAGCCAGACTTCACTTGCTAGCTGTGTGATTTTGGAGAATCTTTCTGAGGCTGTTTCTTCCTGTATGAAGTTGAGATAATGATAGTCCCTGCCATGTAGGTACTAAATGAGGTACTGATCCTGAAGTTAGCACTGAGCTTTAGTTGGTATTAGCTGATGGTATAGATAGGCCATAGCTCAGGAGGCTTGGCCCTGGACTTCTGTGGTTAGAGGAGATCATCTCTGAGCAGGATTGTACGGAGGGAATGAACTAATCAAGACAAGAGAATACTGGCGACCGGGCGGGGGGGCGGAGGGGGGGTTGTTGCGGAAGGCAGAAAGGTGGCAAAGAGGTAACGTGGCCCAGGGGTTAAGAGCCAGCACTGTAGATCAACACTGCTTCAGGTTCAGATAATGACTCGTGACCAGCTAACCGTGTGATCTTGGGAAAGTTACTTAATCTTTGGGCTTCATATTTTTCACAGTAAAATGGAGATTGTAATAGTTCTTACCGAATAAGGTTGAGAGATTGATAAAGGTTAATGTGTAAAAGGGTCTTATGAGTGCCTGGCAAATATTAAGTGCTTAAGAAATGTGATTGTTTTATTATTATGTGAAGAGTTTTTATGGGGAAGGACATGGAATTTTTTTTTCAGATTTTATTTATTTGTCAGAGACACAGTGAGAGAGGGAACAGAAGCAGGGGGAATGGGAGAGAGAGAAGCAGGCTTCCTGCCAAGCAGGGAGCTCGATGCGGGGCTCAGTCCCAGGACCCTGGGATCATGACCTGAGCTGAAGGCAACTGAGCCACCAGGTGCCCCGAAGGACGTGGAATTAAGTTTGTTCTGTTTTCCTAAGAGGAGCTTGGAAGCAGGTCTTGCATGCTTTCAACAACATCCAACAGTTAACTCTCAAGCCCCTGTATGTCCCAGGGCCTTAGAATTAGAGCAATGGATAAAACAAAGTCCCTGCCTCACACAGCTTACATTCCAGTGGGATCGACTTAGAGCAATGTATCAGCATAGGCTGAACAACCCTGTTGTAGGGACATTCAACTGGCAGGGACCTTCCAGCCTAGCCTGTTGACTTCATGCAATTCAGTGGCTCATCACTTTAGTCTCTAGGAAGTTTTGCTGGCTGAAGGCAAGGCCAGATCAGGTGAGTTGTTCAAGTTCCAGCTGATCTGTAGCAGGGAATGTTTCCCTCCTTAAGGGTTTCAGGAGTTTGGGATCCTTAGGAGATTACCAAGTGCGCTTCTCCCCTTGCCCCACTGCAGTATGTTTATCCTGCCAGATTTACCGGATTAAATCTGGTAAAACAAAGCTATGAAGAGTTACAATATTAAGAACAGAGGAAAGAGGGAAAAGAAGCTTCATATTGCTTGGGGGTAAGGTGGAGAGGATTTGGGGCAGGCTTTAAATGGAAAAGCCTTTTTTTTTTTTTAACTGTCTTCAGCTGTTGGTGTCCTCTCTCCCCAGACGCACTCCTTGTCATCACCCAGCTGTGACTGTAACAGAACAAGTCCTCCTCCTTCCCCCAAGCCTCACAAAGTCCAAGGCTAACTACTGCTTCCCATACCTAGGAATGGCCCTCCCCCTGGGGTGGCTATGCCCTTCATGCATTTATTTGCTATCCGGGAGAGGGAATCTCAAGCAAGCTCCATACCCAGGGCGGAGCCTGATGCAGGGCTCAGTTTCACAACCCTGAGACCATGACCTGAGCTGAAATCACAAGTCGGACGCTTAACTAAGTCACCCAGGCGCCCCGGGAATTAGAGTTTTGAAATAGAAAATGTTGAGGGTCAGGGGATCGGCAGCTTTACAAAGGGCAGTCAGAGGAGGCCCATCTGGCTGAAAGATGAGAAGGAGCCAGATGTGGAAGAGCATTCTGGGCAGAGGGAGTAGTAAGCCTTGGGGCCCTGCTGTGGGAGGAAGGCCACTGGGGCTGCAGTATAGGGACCCTCTACTGGGGAGGGAGGTGGGGATGTGAGGAAGTCAGGACAAGTAAGGAGTTCACTGGGAGATGTGGGACACTAGAAACAAGTCATGAGTTCACTGAGATCAGCAGGAACCAAATGATAAGAACCTTCTAGCCCACGGGGAGTGGGGTAAGGGGATGAGTCAGGTTTCTGGCTTAAGCAATAGAGTGTTGCTTTTTACTGAGAAAGCATGAAGCCAGACGGGGCTTTAGAATTTAAACAGTTCTTTTTGGGGAGGTGCAAATAGTTTGTGTAGGAAACAACCTACATGCTCAGCTGGCAGACAGGCCATTGGAAATGGGCCGGTACTAGGAGCAGAAATCTCTTGCCCATTCCTCAGGGAAACGCTTTTGTTCTTTTTGTTTTTCCTTCTAAAACCAACCAAATATGAGAGATACTGCATCCTGTCTCAATGAAGATGGATCCGTTCTTTTAGATTTGTCTCCTTGGAGAATTGTGACAATCTTCTCCCATCCCTTTTTGTTTCCTCTTTTAAACCAAAGGTCAGCACCTCTTCTCTGGGTACTTTCCCAAAACGAGTGAAAATTGTGGAAGTTGGTGCCCGAGATGGACTACAGAATGAAAAGGTAAAGATGGAAATCAACCAAAAGAGGTTTTTCGAGCAGTGAGCATTGCCTGTGGTGGGCGCAGCAGGGATGGACAGAGCTGTGCCAGATGGGATCACCCCAGCTGACGCCAAGCAAAGTCGAGGAGGCCAGGCGGGGCTGGGTGGCAGTACCGCAATCTAAGATGGTGGCATATCAGGTGTGGTGTTGCCCGGTCTGTCTCAAGGCCCCGTGTGGCAGGGTGGATGGGAAAGGTCGCAGGAGAGTAGATGGAAGGTGAGGGCATGATTTTCATCTGGCAATTCCAGTTCCGCATGAGGGGACTTATCCAAAGGACGTCATGAAGGCTACATGCAAAGACTTAGCCTTAGAGATGCTTCTTACAACCTCGTTGTAATAAAATAGTTGGAAACCACCTCAGGGCTCAGTGTGGAGAAAGTTAGCTCAAATATACTTTAATGACTTCATTAAATGGATTAGGAAGCTGTACTAATATAGGAGTATTAAGTGACTAAGCAGATTATAAAATCATAGGCATTTTCTTTAATCTTGCACTCTTATATAAAACAAAAAGCTTATACATCTGTGGGAACATCCACCTAGAGAAGGATCTAGAACAGTGCTGTCCAGTAGCACTTTCTGTGAGGATGGAAACGTTCTAGATGTGAGCTGTCTTGGACACGTGGGTTTTGAGCACTTGAAATGTGACTACTGTAGCTGGGGAACTGAAATTTTGTTTTTATGTAATTTAAATTAACGTATATTTAAATAACCACTTATGGCTAGTGTCTAATATATTGGACTGCACAGATGTAGAAAGTCACATTATCATGATGTAATTCGTGTTATCTCTGGGAGATTTGAAGGATGTTTTTGTTTGTTTTGGGCATGTTTTCTGAAATAATTGTGCATTATTTTTTCAATCAGAAAAGCTTTTTCTTTTTTTGGAAGGCATAGCTTTAATAGTGAGAGCTTATTTATAACAAGAAACTATAAGCTCTGTGAGGGCAGAATCTTGTCTGTTCTGCCCACTGCGGTATCTCTCTAGCACCCAGCACCATGCCTGGAACAGGGAGGGCTCTCAGAAGTTACTGACGGGATGGATTAAGGTAAAGTAATGGGAGAGAAATTGATGGGGTTGGTGTGAAAAGGCCTGGTGAGAAAGACTTTGAGTTCTTGGAATTTTTTTACCTAATCCCGTAAGCACTAGGGAGCCATGGAAGGCTGTTGAGCAGGAGACTGAAACCATGGAGACTGTTTTAGAAAGACTCCTGTGTGGGATGAATTGGTAGAGTGAGACTATGCCATAACATACAGGGGGGAATGGTAGTAGATTTGGAAAGAGAGAACCGTAGAATCTAATGAGCAGCTAGGCATGGTGGGGGAGGGAGAAAAAGAAGCCGGAGGCCAACCATTGGAGGATAAGGTCTGGTACCAGTTCGGAGACGGAAAAGGGGACCCAGACAGAGGGTTAGTCATCACTGCCCTTTCAGGCCACGGCACATGGCTCTCAGTTTGTTTATGCTGGGGTCATAAATCAAGAAACAGTTAAGAAAAAGGCTTTAATGATAGAAAACTGTTGTTTCTGTGTACACATTTAGTCCTTTTCAGGCGAGAAGCTGCCTCCACTGCAAAATACTATCTGTAGAACTTGAAGCTGTCCCCCACCTGTTGGCCTGAATTACACGTGGATTCGTGCTGTGTCTGAATATCGAGATAGTGAAGTGCACGCTGTAGCCAAGCTTTGGACTAACAGGCACTGTGCCTGAGACCATTTGGTTCCCACTTTTGCTGACCTGTCTTTTCTGGTGTTTCTTTCTCCATCACAGAATATCGTATCTACTTCTACAAAAATCAAGCTGATAGACATGCTTTCTGAAGCAGGACTCCCCGTTATAGAAGCCACCAGCTTTGTGTCCCCCAAGTGGGTGCCCCAGGTGAGCCCTGGCCCTCAGTAATAAGTGTTCCTCAGATGAGACCGATGTGAAGTTTTGCATTTGCCCTGGAAGTAAGTAGATGTTGGGAACATAGGGCTCCAGACCTCTAGCTTGCTCTCGTGACTTCTGAAAGCATGAGGCAGCAGAAGACCATCACCCGGAAGGCAGGAGGCTTGGATTCCGTCTTGGCTTTGGCCCTGACTTGCTTGGGGACCTTGGTGAGGTCTTCCCCTCTCCAAGCTTAGAGTGGCCTCTCAAGCCTCTTCTGGCTCTGAAGTCTAGAATCTCTAGCCCTGTCTGGAGATGTGGTGTCTGTGTTTGTAAAAGGGAAAGACAGATGACTCCTGGTTAACAGAAACAATCAAGTGGGAAGAGAGATCTTATTTCAGCTGAGCATTAAGTAACACAGAGTTTCTCGGTAAATGGCTGGTAGTGTTGTTGCCGCTTGTGAGAAGCTGTCAGTATTAGCCGTAGAGAGAAATTGGGGGACTTACTTGCACCAAGGAGCCCTGGGCCCATCAGCGGTGAAACAAAGTATGAAAGCACTGGAGAGACACAGCTCTGCAAAAGGACTCCTTCTCCAGGGGTTCTAGACAACAGAGATTGTGTGATAAAAATGTTTTTTTCTACCTGAGCTTTCTGCCTGCCTTGGCAGTGACCTGGTAATGTCTCCTTTGGCTCCCAGATGGCTGATAATGCTGAAGTTTTGAAGGGCATCCAGAAATTTCCTGGCATCAACTACCCAGTCCTGACTCCAAATATCAAAGGCTTCCAGGCAGCGGTAAGAGACTCGCTTGATGGCGGGGGGCCCATGAAATGAGATTGATGATGTTGGTCCCTGTCCTGGGCTGTCTGTCTGAAGGGCTTGCCTCCAGTAATGATGAGCACTGTCAGACAGACCCAAGGCAGTCCTGGCCCTGCCACCCCCAGCTCTCTGACCTTGACCAGCTGTTTAACCTCTCTGAGCCTCAGATTATGCCTGTAAATTAGGGCTGATCATAGTTACCTAATGCTGGAAGGATTTCAGAGGCTAGAATGCACCAATATTACTTACCGAGAGGCTTGGAGAAAGTAAGTGCTCAGTAAATATTAGCTCTTGTTGTTGTTATCCATTTCCTCTTTAGAGAAGATTGTGCTCCCCACAGTGGTTGCTAGTATCTGCCATCTTTCCTGGAGTGTTGCACAAGAACGTCACTGGAGATGCTGACTCTGAATTTAGGCAGAAAGCTGTTCTTTATTTATATGTATATACATATATACGTGTGTGTGTGTGTGTATAAATTTTTTAAATATTTATTTATTTGACAGAGAGATTTATCACAAGTAGCCAGAGGCAGGCAGAGAGAGACGGGGAAGCAGGCTCCCTGCTGAGCAGAGAGCCCGATGCGGGGCTCGATCCGAGGACCCCGAGATCATGACCTGAGCCGAAGGCAGAGGCTTAACCCACTGAGCCACCCAGGCGCCCCAGAAAGCTATTCTTAAGAGTGACATCCAGGACGGTGATGACAGCAGCAGTGCTGGGCCTTGGGGGAAGGCTAAGGGTGGCTGTGTTTCTTTGATGGGGCTAGAATTCACTGTGTTCATTCCTAGGGCTGCCATAAGAAAATACCAAAAGCTTAGGTGCCTTAAAACAACAGAAATGTATTCTCTCACAGCTCTGGAGGCAAAAAGTCTGAAACCCCGGGGGTACTTGGTTCCTCCAAATACCACTGGTCCCTCCTGAGGGCTGGGAGGACGTGGCTGTCCTAGCTTCTGGTGAAGACTGGCAGTCCTCACTCACCTCACTCCTGTCCCGCCTCTGTCTTCACTGGCCCCTGTGTGTGTCTTCACACGGCCTCTATCTTAGAAGGGTGCCAGTCCTATTGGAGTCACGACCACTATGACCTCATTTTAACCAACTACTACACCTACCCTATTTCCAAATAAGGCCACATTCTGAGGTACTGGGGATTAGGACTCCTACAGACCTTTTTTTGTGGGGGGGCACAGTTCAACTCATGATACTTGTGTGTTATAAAATTCACTGTAAGACAAGGGTTTTTGCCACTTTGCCAACCCTGGTGTTCCTCAAAGAGAAAAAAGCTGAAAGGAATTCACCTGGCTATTGGCAGATTGCTGCTGGAGCCCAGGAGGTGACCGTCTTTGGAGCTGCCTCAGAGCTGTTCACCAAGAAGAACACCAATTGCTCCATTGAGGAGAGTTTACAACGATCTGATGAGATCCTGAGGGCGGCTCGGGCCGCCGGTATCCCCGTGCGCGGGTGAGTCACTCCATGTCAGTGCCGCTTGCCTTCTCCTCAGAACCATTCTGGAAAGGTGGCCAGGCTCTGACTCAAGCCACCTTCCCCCTACAAACTCCTTTATCCTGAGCACAGGCTGCCTACACTCCACACCTTGACATCTCTCCTCAAGTAGATGTGGTCAGAAGAAATCCTGGCAAGTGCTTTCTCCAAACCTGGTTTTGGGGTCTGTTCCCCAGAGGAATCCAGCAGGACAGGACACTCCCCGGAGTCTGTGGAGGTCAGATGAATCCCAGCTCCAGCACCCCCATCCACACACGTCTGAGGAACCCTCTCGGCCTCTAGGTCTCCAGCATCACATCTTTCACGCCAGGAGGGCTAGGCATAGTCCCTGTGTTATCTGACTGTGACGTCATGGGCACCCAGCAAGCAGGGCTGTCCCTGCTTCTAGAGGACAGAACCGGCTCAGGAAGTCCGAAGAGTCAGCTGTGAGGTCATACACTGTCCGCACTGCAGCCAGCGTGCTCTTTCAGAAAGTGCACGTGTGATCACCTCACTCCCTGGTTAAAACCTGTCAGTGACGCTCCGACTCTGGACTTCCCACCTGGCTTCCGAGACACAGCCTTTGTCTGCAGCCTCGTTGTCCACTGCTGCTAACTGTCCAGCCCTGCTTCCTCAGCTCGCTGCATTCCAGCCTGACTGGAACTTCAGTCCTTACGTCCATGCTCCTGCTCTCTTGCCTCTGGGCCTTTGCATGTGCTTTCCATAGACTCAGTACTCTCCTATCCTACATTCTACTTGTCTAGGCTAACTCTGCTCATCCTCCGGCTTCTCCAGGAAGCTTTTTCTGGCCCTCAGCTGGTGTTAGTACCCCTCGTTGGGCTCTCAGGGCTCTCTGGATGTCCTCTGACAGAGCACTTGGCTTCATGTTAGCTTCTTCCCTGCCTCCCACTCCGGTGGACCCCGCGCCCCGTGAGGGCAGAGCCCACGTGCCACAGTTCATTGTGGGCTCCCTCCCGCGGTGCAGGGCCAGCACGCCAGGGTGCTGGGAAAGCAAGGGGTGGGTGGCCAGGGGGAGGTGCGTGGGGAAGCAGGGGCCCATGGGTTCTGCCTGACTGCCAAGCCTGTGCTCGTTATCAGCATCTCCATTCTCCTTGCTCAGCAGTGACTGGAGAACAAGGAGGAGAAGAAGTTGGGAAAACACTCAGAGATCTTTGAGCCCGAAATGATGTATCCAGACAACATTTATGATGCTTCTCACATGCTGAACAGTTTGCCACACTCTAAGAGGTCTCAGTGGGGCCTTAGCTCCAACAGGGCAGGTGGGAACAGAAGCCCACCAAGATCCAAAGATCCAAACTCCTTCCCACAGCTGGCAGGGCGCCGTGATCGGCCTGCGCCCACCTGTCCAGCCACATGCTGTGTTCTCTGTCGCTGGCTCTCTGTGCCCAGCTCTTCCATCCTTCTGAGGCTTGAGTACATCCTCTCTACCATCTCAGGTTCCACACTGCTCTGCTCTCTGCCTGGGATGCTCTCCTAGTGGCTCCCACCACCTGCTCCCCTCCTCCGCTCCCGTGTCATGGTCTGGAGGTCTTCCTGGGCCACCCTGGCTACAGTCAGCCGCCTCTTGTTGCTCCCGCCACACCCCCTGTTCTTCCCTTCATGGCACATCTCTTTGAGATCATCTCACCCGTTCCTTCGGTTGCCCTTTCATCAGCTCTCTCTCTAGCTGGAAATAACCCCCATGAGCATAGGGACCTTGCCCGTCTTTTCACTGCATGACCCAGTGCCGGGCACGCAGTGGGCAGCTCTCTCAATATCCATCGAATGAATGAGTGTGAATCCTCGGGCAGCTCACTGGAGCAGCCGATCCTTGGCCCTCAGGCCAGCCCAGCCCTTTTGTTCCTGCTTGGTTTCATCTGTCCTTGGTCCCCTCCTGGGAGTAGGGGCCCCAGCTACCCTGCAGCACATGCTCTGCTTTATCTCAATGCCTTATGGCTCCGATGCCTGCTCACTGCCCTCTCTGGCTTGCTTTTCTCCTCAGGCCTGTGCAACCCCAGCTTCCCCAGCAAGCAGCCGAGGAGGCCCATCCCTTCCCTGCCCTGGCTTTCCATCGCCCCCTCCTGGCCCCTTGCGTGCTCCGTGTGTGTTCTGGCCCCCCTCTCCCCACCAGGAATCTGCCTTTCCCCCAGGCATTTGACCTTGCCGCACTTCAGGGATGATTGTCTGACTGCTACCCGGGTCAGCCCTGCGGGCCTGAGAGCTCAGGGGCCCTGACACCATCCCTTCCCTGTCCTCCCGCAGGTATGTCTCCTGTGTACTTGGATGCCCCTATGAAGGGAAGATCTCCCCAGCCAAAGTAGCTGAGGTGTGTGTATATCGGGCCAGGGGTTTTCCAAGGGTTGTCTGCCTTGCCTGCCTGTGAGGTTCCCCTCACCACCCTTTCCTGGTGGGTCACTGATGTCATTCGTTCCCCGCAGCTCCTTCATTGCACCCCGCTGGGAGCACCACCCAGCACTTGCTCCTGGAGGCCCACCTCCTAGTGCGCTTGAAGCCCTACCCTCTGCCCCAGCCTGGAACGCCTCTGACTCAGTTTGCGGTCTGTTCAGTGGACAGGATAGTTGAGGTGGTCCGTGGAGGGGCTCCCTGCCCAGGCTCCCAGAAGTTCCTCGCCCTCACTGTCCTCCAAGCAGGAACCAAGTCAGCACTGAGGAGAGCGCAGTGTGGGAACAGGGTCTGAGCAACCCAAGGGCATGTGCTCCTTAGTTGTCAAAGTCACCGTGCAAAGTTTGTGTTACTGTTAGTCTGTTTCTCAGGGGAGGAAACATCCCCCCCCCCCACCTTCCCGGATAGCAGGGAGCACCAAGGAGAGAGCGGTGCTCCCTGAGAGTGGGTGCTGTGCCCCTGTCCCAGCCTCCCGCCCCGCCAGCCCTCCCAGCCACCCCGCAAAGCCTCGCCACTGCTTCTTGGAAGGAGAGATGGAAGCTCCAAAAGGATCAGCCCTTTGCGGGCACCCCCCTACCCAGGAAGCAGCCGAACTGGGATGGGGCCCCAGCGTGTGTCACTCCAGAGCCCGCCCCTTCGCTGTGGCTTCTGCCTCCACCCGCTGTCCTCAGTCTGCTGCCGGGCAGCGGGGTGCTCGCCAGTCCATGTGCCTGGCAGGCCTGTGCTGAGTGTCCTCTGCGTCCCTGCCCTGTCATACCGTCCACTTGTGGCAGTGCCGTGTGGGGCAGCATCTCCTCGAGGGGCACACGTTGCACTGGTTTCTCAGTGATTTTAGGGATTTACAGATGACCTTCTAAAAGTTTAAACAGTTAGGTACTTCTGTAGAAAATAGCTGCTCAGACCCACGAGGTCCCAGATCTTACTGAAGACAGTTCTGTGAGAGGAATCCGTTTTCCTCATTCCAGTTGTTGGCTCTGGCGCAGGGTGTGGAGGTGGCGCGTGAAGTCAGAGGCCACGGGGGTAGGAGAGGGTGGGAGGAAAGCTCGGGCTTGCAGGCCAGGCTTGCTCTAGGGGCCAGCTCTGTTCCTTACATCTCTGCTTCCTGGTGAGTAGAGTGGGGGTTTTCGTCCCCACTCACAGGTGTAAGGAGCCTACAATCGGACAGGAATTTAGCATTTTGGACAGAGGGATGTCCTGCACAGCCCCGGGACCCCTGCTTCTGAGGTCTTGGACTCCTGGCTTGAGGAATCGAATGTCCTCCAAGTGCTTGCTTGCTCCCGCAGGTCACGAAGAAGATGTACTCAATGGGCTGCTACGAGATCTCCCTGGGGGACACCATTGGTGTGGGCACTCCTGGGGTCATGAAGGACATGCTGTCTGCGGTCATGCACGAGGTGCCCGTGGCTGCCCTAGCTGTCCACTGCCATGACACCTATGGCCAGGCCCTGGCCAACACCTTGATGGCCCTGCAGGTAAGGTGGGTCCGAGGAGAAAGGCGCGTGTCCATCCTCCAGGAGGACATAGTGGCAGGCCAGCTAGGCTCCCGGG
This sequence comes from Mellivora capensis, assembly GCA_004024625.1. Classification (NCBI taxonomy): domain Eukaryota; kingdom Metazoa; phylum Chordata; class Mammalia; order Carnivora; family Mustelidae; genus Mellivora; species Mellivora capensis. Next base: position 88,348 of record PISX010006327.1, read on the forward strand.
TTCTGTCAGTGAGCACTCACGGACACCTGTGTGCCAGGCCCTGGGCAGCCACAGAGGACACGGACACGTGACCCCGGCCTGTACGGGGGTGTGAGGGGGACAGGCAAGGGACTTTCATGGTAGTCCTCATGTGTTAGGACAGATCACTTGCAGGGAGGAAGCACGTGACTAAGGAAGGCCTCCGTCCCAGCTGGGGTGGTCAGAGTAGATTGGCCACGAGAGACCTGAATGAGGCCTGGAGGATGTGAGGAAGTAAAGCAGTTGGAAAAGGGGAAACAGGAAGCCGACTAGGCAGCCCTGGGCTGAAAGGCTGAGGCAGGGTTTGGGGAGGACACGCCCCCAGGCCCAGCGAGTGCCTTGACGGCCAGTTATTGATTGTTTGCGAAGGGGTAAAGGGGAACTTTACAGTGATAGAAATTTCCAAAGTAGACTGTAGTGATGTTGCGCAACTCTGTAAATGTACTAAAAATCATTGCATTATAGGCTTACAATAATTATAACTTAATGTGTGGTAATAATACCACATTAAGGTATGGTGATTGTACCTTTAAAGCTAGAAATAAATAAATTTGTGACTGCACATGCACTTAGGGAGCGGGCAGGGGAGGCAGAGAGGCAGGCAGGGGTCACTCCAGGGGTGCCGCTCCCCAAAGACTGAACTGAGGCTTCAGATTGGGTTTCCTTTGAGTTTTGCTTCTTGTGGGCTAGGAAGGAGGATTCTGTGAACTGGCCGCCCCTTAGAAGGAAAGTTCTGTGTCTGTCTTGTATCTGACCTTCCTGTCACGTTGGTTGAAGTCTGGCCTGTTGCCTTTAGGTTTGCTAAAGCAATCCTGGGCCGTCTTTGTTCTTAGGTTGTTTTTTTTTTTTTTTTTCCTTTTTTGCTTTGTTGGTTGTTTCTTTTTCTTTTTCTTTTTTTTTTAAATATTAAGTTATCGCCTACAGGCTCAGGTCTCTAAGCCACATGATTCTGTAACTTTGTTTTCTCCATTGTAGCTGTCCAGGTTAAGGTCTGGGAGAGGAGAAAGGGAAATGTCATTAGGAAAGTGGGCGGCGCTGGCCAGGGAAATGGGATAGGCCGCCTGGGGTTAGGGGCCCAACTTGAAGTGAGAGCAGCCTTACTTAGGTGGGGGTGGTGGGGGGGGGGTAAATGAATCACAGGAAACAACAGAGGCCTGAAATCTGAACCGTGGGTAGGGCTTCCTTTAGGTTTGTGATCAGGAAGGGCCTGGGGAGACCTTTCAGGGTAAGGAATTAAGCATGAAAGGAACCAGGGAAGATAACCCTGGCAGAGGAAACTGTCCACAAAGAAGACTCACACTGTTCCAGGAACTGAAAAGAACCATTGAGGGGCACCTGGGTGACTCACTTGTTAAGCATCTGCCTTCGGCTCAGGTCATGATCCCGGTCCTAGGACAGAGCCCCAGGTCAGGCTCCCTGCTCAGTGGGAAGCCTGCTTCTCCCTCTCCCACTCCCCTTGCCTGTGTTCCTACTCTCACTCTATCTCTCTCTGTCAAAGAAATAGAATCTTTTAATTAATTAATTAATTAAAAAAAAAAAAACAGACTCCTTAGCCAAAGGAAGGAGTAACACTCAGTGGAATTTCAGGCAGCAGTTGATTGGGAGGTTTGTAAGGACCTCCTGGCTTTGTAGACTCTTGTCCCCACAATGACACCCATGTTTCACCATCGTGTTTCCAGATGGGAGTGAGTGTCGTGGACTCTTCTGTGGCAGGACTCGGAGGCTGTCCCTATGCACAGGGGGCATCCGGAAACTTGGCCACTGAGGACCTCGTTTACATGCTGTCTGGCTTGGGCATTCACACGGTAAGCTCGCCTGCCCCCTGGTGGCAACAGCCCTGAAATGACTAGAACTCTCCTTGAAGCCAGAGGACAGAAGCGGATTGTTTTGTTGACTGGTTTTTTTGGTAATAGCGAGGAGAGTTAAGAGGAGGCACCAAAGTATAGGGAAAGGGCCACATCCGTGACATGAATCAGTTCCCTCTGGGCCTCTGTTTCATTCCATGTAAAATGAGGGTAGGAGAAGGAGACTGCTCTCCCCAGGGCTCTGTCAGTCAGTGAGGACCCTCAGTGGTGGGTTGGAAGCAGTATCACATCTGAGCTTTGGGACCACATGGAACTTGGTTTAAAACCTAGTCCTGCCACTCACAAGCTGTGTGACCTGACAAATGATTTCACCTCCCTGGACCTAAGAAACAGGAATGCTGGCAGCACCTCTCTCATGGGGCTGTGATGACTAGGTAAGAAAGTGCAGAGTGCCCAGCCCAGAGCTGAGCGCAGGGTACACACCAGTACATGTGAGCTCCTGGCACGAACAGGTTTTTGGGATGGTCCTTTCGGTTGGTGCTTCCCTCCTGGCTCGCTCTGCCTGGCAGTCTTTATCACTTCAGTCCGCACTTACTGACTGCTGCAGGCCAGGCCCTGTGCTGGGCGCTGGAGACGGGAATGGAACAAGATTGGCGAGATCCCTGCCCTGGTGGCAGCAGTAGAAACCATTCTACAGACGGAGACATCTTACATAGGGGGAGCCCTGGGAGTCACCCCAGATGGCAGAAGGCTGCAGACTTGCAGGCAGGTGCTGTCCCAGCACAAGAGGAACAAGAACCCATCTGTCTTCACCATTACTCTCCCAGTACCGGTTTTGGGTCCAGTCCAAGGTCTCCCTGGATATTGCAGGCATGGCATAACCTAGAGCATCCTCTTGTTTCTCGAAGGGTGTGAACCTCCAGAAGCTCCTGGAAGCTGGGACCTTTATCTGCCAAGCCCTGAACAGAAAAACCAGCTCCAAAGTGGCCCAGGCTACCTGTAAGCTGTAAGCCACTTTGGGGGACTCTGTGGGAATAGGGGCACTCGTGAATTATTCAGGAAAGGGCATGTGAAAAAGGGAATGAAATCGACCAGAGCTGGCACCTCCCTAGCATGTCCACACATAGGTCTCCTGCAAAAGGGAGGCAAGGGACAGGAGCTGCTCGGCCTCTGGCCCTCCCTGCCAGACTCTAGTCTGAGTGAGAAGCCTGGAGGGCTGTGGGTCTTCCTGCCCCATGAACCCACCCACCCAGGAGTTGAATGCCCAGTTCCCTGGTGCTCAGGCCCCATCTCTGGGTGAGGTCTGTCAGCAAGCTACACAGCCTGACCCTGCTGTGGCTCTGGGGCCATCGCTGACTCCATAGGGCAGAGGGCCTGGAGGAGTTTTTCCCCAAGCTGGCAGAGGACATTTGCAGAAGGGGTGAAGGCTGAGCTGCTCTGGTGACCACCTGCCAACGCCAGCGTCTTTGGAAAATGCCCACTCTGAACATGATTTCTGAGCACAGCTTGTGTAATTAAAGGTCTAATGACATAAAAGCGTGCGCCAGTCTGTGTTGTGCAGCTGTGTGTGCAGGAACGGGGGAGACCGGTTGGGAACAAAACCTCTCCACAGCAGGGCATTCTGAGAGGAACGTGTACACCTGGAACTAGTCTGCACGTCTCTGGATCTTCTCCGTTTCCCCACCTGATGCCTGAATTCCTAATGACCGAAAACCCTTGGCTTTGGGCCTGCTCCGGCCTGGCCAGAACACCCTGGAGAGGTGGTTGCCGAGGCTCCTGGCTCTGTGGGCAGGGAGGTGCGGGTGTGGGCGCTGCCGTCTGTCCCTGCTGGACTCCGGGCCGGGCTCCCACGGCAGCTCATCAGGATGCCATCACTTGGCCCCACCTTTCCTTTAAACCGAAGCACCGCCTCATTTTCTAGCCCACTCTGGGAGGCGAGGTGCGGACACACCGACCATCCCCGGCGGTTCATGTGGGGACTGAGCGCAGTCGGCAGCGCGATCTCTCCCTTGGCCGCAGAGCTTCCCGGCCCCGCGGGGAGGAGGCCCGGGGAAGGTGCAACCAGACCTCCCAGAACCAGCTTCCTTCGGTCAGCGCCGTCCCTGACGGCCTCTGGGGCTCGCGCAGTCTCTGATTTCCTGCGGAGCCGGGCTCGTCCGCCCTGCACCGAGCCGCACCGAGCCGCACCGAGCCGCACCGAGCCGCGCCGCGCCGCGCAGGCGCCTTGGCGCCCCTGCGCCCTTGGTCCTCCCGGCGCGCCATAGCGCGCTCCCCGGTGACACGTTTCCTTGGGGGCGTGGAGGGGGCGGGGCCAGGTGCGCCGTCGGCTCTTAAAGAGACCCGGACGCGGGGCGCAGGAGGCGGCGCCGCTGGAGGCAGTGCGGGGCGCGCGCGGTTTGGAGCAGGTTCGCTAGGCGAATGGGTGGGAGGCCTGGCGGGGTCGCGAAGGACTGGGTGGACTGCGGAGAGCGAGGGAGGGCTTCAGGGATCCAGGCCGCGTCCTGGGTAGAGTCCCACTAGGGCAGGCTCCTGCAGCTTTCAGCTCCCAGCTCCCGCTGCCTTGGCTGGGGCGGCCCGGGTTCATTCATTCCCGACCCGGGGACTCCGAGCTCGGCCCCCTCGGAGCCACGGCCCAAATCCCAGCCCGACGCTCACCGCCTCCTCCCCTCCATTTTGCGGACTGGGAAAGCCGAGGCGGCGATAGCCGTCCGAGGTCACCCCGTTGGTCCGGGGCGAGGCTGGCCTCACCAGCCTTTCCGCTTCCTGGGACCCCATCCGCGGCCGCTTCTAGGGCTTCCACCCGGGGGTGGGGTTGGGGGTGGCCTCGGCGTCCGGAGCAAAGTCCAGCTGAAAGCAGTGGTGAGGGGGAAGGGTGAACCGCTGGCGCGAGATTAGCGAGCTGTGAGCCTGGAGATCCGGATTCTAGCCGGGCTATCACACCTGTGTGTCCTCAGGCAAATTACTCAACCTTTCTGACCTTAGTATCCTTCTTGGTGAAGTGCCAGCCATAACACCTGGCCCATCAAGATGTTGAGAGAATCCAAGAAAATAATGCAGAAGTGACCGGTACAGAGTCTGGCACGCAGCAGCAGCTCAGTTAAGTGGGTGGGAGTGGATAAGCCCAGGGGGGGGGATTGAGGCAGCCAGGAGGAAGGCGGCTGCGGGCCAGGCCACACCGAATGAAAGACCTGAGTGTCTGGAACCTCCTCCCCCCACACCCTCCCACCCGCCCGCAGAGTTTGTTCAGGGCGGAGGTGCACACCTGGCAGTGGATTCAGAACCAGGGCCACGTCTACACCGCCTGTCTCTGTGAGGCCCAAAGCTGGGTGGGATCCTTAGCTCCTAGCAGGCAGTGACCCAGCTGGCCCTGGCATGCATTGGTAGAGGCTGAGCCAGCCTGATTGACCTGGGGTGGGGCCTGTTCCAGGACCTTGGTGCTGCAGCCCCAGAGTTGGGCTTTGCCTACCAGGCAAAGCACCCCACCCTGGGGCCATTTGGTATATTTCCTGCTTCCTCCCAGCTGACTATTGAGGGAGTCCTGGGCTCTGCCTAGAGCTGGAAGTATTAATCACTGGCCAATTTGCACCTAGTGATGGCAGAAGGACTGGAAGGTCTGAATTGGAGCAGGCAGAACCTCTTGCTGGGCTCTTGGGAGGCCCACTGCTGCTGCCATGTTTCCTTCTGGCCAGGACTGCCTAGTCCCCAGACACTTTGGAGGCTTTGAGTTTCATCTCAGTCTCAGGTAAATTGGGAGTAGAAATTGTGGTGCCCGCACATCAGTCTCCCCACCCATGCGGTGTGCCAGGCCTTTCAAGGCACCTACCACATCACGTTTGTACAATTACAAGCTCCAGCTTCTAGAGCTAGAAAGTGAGGCCAGGAGAGAATAAGTGATCTCCAAGGCCTACAGCCAGAGATGGCCTCCAGACGTGGAGCGGGGCTGATTCCAGAGCCACGCTGTTCACCAGGACACTACCACTGCCCTCCGCTGTGAGCCGGAGGGCCCGAGCGGGCAGTCTCGGCCCCCTCTGACACTGTGTGTTCTGGGCTAGGTACAATGGCAGAGAAGGTGCTGGTGACGGGCGGGGCTGGCTACATCGGCAGTCACACCGTGCTGGAGCTGCTGGAGGCCGGCTATTTGCCCGTGGTCATTGACAACTTCCACAACGCCATCCGTGGTGAGCACAGGGGCGGGGGCTCGGGCTTCAGGCGGGGATGGAAGGAAGACTGTGGGTTCCATACCACTTTCTATGGATGTGGGTCTTCCTCATCACTGGGGAGTCCAGGACCCACGCCCTCCTTTGATGGCCTCCCTTGTGCTCAACCAGGAAGGGGCTCCATGCCCGAGAGCCTGCAGCGGGTTCAAGAGCTTACAGGCCGCTCTGTGGAGTTTGAGGAGATGGACATCTTGGACCAGGCAGCCCTACAGCGTCTCTTTAAGAAGGTAGGTGCTTGGCAGGCAGGGAGGGGGCACTGCCGAGGGCCAGGCCTATACAGTGACCTCTGACCCTGGCTTCACCCCTGCAGCACAGCTTTACGGCAGTCATCCACTTTGCGGGCCTCAAGGCAGTGGGAGAGTCTGTGCAGAAGCCTCTGGATTATTACAAAGTTAACCTGACCGGAAGCATCCAGCTGTTGGAGGTGAGACAAGCGTTAAGATCACAGACACCGGGAGGCCTGGGCTCCCACCCGGGCTGGCAGGACCAGACACTGGATAAGGGCTTAGAGGGGACAATCAGGCGGGGCCCAAGCTGTACCATTTTAGACACAGGTCTCTCCACCTCTCCCTTTCTGCCCCAGTCTCATCATCTGTAAACAGGAATGCCCAAACCTCAGCCCCTCTCCCCTGTGAAGGAGGAAAGGGGGTAGAAATAATGTGCCAGGCAAAGGCCACTGACACCTCCCCTCCGTGGCCAGATCATGAGGGCCCACGGGGTGAAGAACCTGGTGTTCAGCAGCTCGGCCACCGTGTACGGGAACCCGCAGTACCTGCCCCTGGATGAGGCCCACCCCACGGGTGGCTGTACCAACCCCTATGGCAAGTCTAAGTTCTTCATCGAGGAAATGATCCAGGACCTGTGCCGGGCAGACAAGGTGAGGGCCCTCCTTGACCCAGCCCTGGTTCCACTCCCGGACTCAAGGCTTCCCGTGAACTTGAGGGTGGGATCCTGAGCACCACCCACCCAGGAGGAAGGAGGACTCTGGAAGCTACAGTGACTCGTCCCTGTCCTGGCCCTGGGTGGGTGGACCCAGCTACTTTCCAGGGATAGAGATCAGGCATGGCTGGGGAGCTGGGGGGTGCAGGTAAAGAGCTCCAGATTGTGCCTACGCGCGGCCTACACCCTCACCCCGCGCCCGCACGTCCCCGACCTTTGTCCAGCAGACCTGGAATGCGGTGCTGCTGCGGTACTTCAACCCCATAGGCGCCCATGCCTCAGGCTGCATTGGTGAGGATCCCCAGGGCATCCCCAACAACCTCATGCCCTATGTCTCCCAGGTAAGGAGGAAGGGCGGGGGCGGGGCAGGGCTAGGATTGAGAGGTGCAGCTGGTGCCAAGGGCCTGGGAAGAGCAGATTTGATCTCCACTCCAGGTGGCGATCGGGCGCCGGGAGGTACTGAATGTCTTTGGCAGCGACTATGACACGGAGGATGGCACAGGTGAGCCGAGGACCCAGGAGTGGGAGCCGGAGGGAGGATGAGGCCGGACAGACATGGTACTGAACATCCCCCACACCCAACCACCTCTCTGCAGGTGTCCGGGATTATATCCATGTTGTGGATCTGGCCAAGGGCCACATCGCGGCCTTGAGGAAGCTGAAGGAGCAGTGTGGCTGTCGGGTAGGGAGAGAAGGGAGAAGCGAGTCTGGAGAGGGAGATGGGGTCCAGAGAGGGCAGGTAGTCCAACCTGCTCCACCACCCGTTCGTTCTCCTCTCCTGGGCAGATCTATAACCTGGGCACAGGCACGGGCTATTCAGTGCTACAGATGGTCCAGGCCATGGAGAAGGCTTCTGGCCAGAAGGTAGGCCAGCTGTACTCCAGCCCCACGTCGGCCCCCACTGCCCCGACTTCCACAGCGACCCGGGCCCTTCCCAGGGCCAGTTCAGCTAAGCTACAGCTGCTTCCTCTCTCCCAGATCCCATACAAGGTGGTGGCACGGCGGGAAGGTGATGTGGCTGCCTGTTATGCCAACCCCAGCCTGGCCCTCAAGGAGCTGGGCTGGACAGCAGTCTTAGGGCTGGACAGGATGTGTGAGTTTTTGCCTCGACCCCTGACTCTGGGTGCTGGCTTGACCCCTGGGAGGGAGTCAGGGGCAGGGCAGGGGCTGCCTGGGTCTGAGCAGGCCCACCCCGGGCTGCCCAAGATGGTGGGGTCCTGCATTCCAATGTGGACCCTCACTCTACCTCCCCCCCCCATCACAGGTGAAGATCTGTGGCGCTGGCAGAAGCAGAATCCTTCAGGCTTTGGTGCGAAGGCCTGAGACCCTCCCCTACCATGCACCAGGAAAGGACAACTGCCTGCTCTCCAGCCTCTGGTGGGAACCCAGGCCTCAGCCTCCCCTACCTCAAACCCCAGCTGGGCCTTCTCAGCCTACCAGGCATGAGGCCAAGGGTTCCACTGACCAGGAGCTGGGGGGATCCGTAACTCTTCTCTACAGCAGGGTCCAGGAACCCATCGGGACCACCAGAAGTGAATGGGGGGGAACCCATCGGGACCACCAGAAGTGAACGGGGGGAGCAGGGGGCCCGAGACAGGCACTAATTTATACTGCTTTCCGAAGTATTTAAAATAAAAGTTTTCTAACACTGAGATTCTTGCACACAAATCAGTCCCTATCCCTCAGATAGAATCATCCAGCCTGAGAGTTGAAGCAATTTAATTTTATCGGAATCCAGGACACAACAAGAAAAACACCCAAAACCACATGGAGACAGAAGACGAGACACAACTCCTCCCCCACCTCCCCCCTGGCGCTAGTGTGGGGACAACTTGGGGGTGGGACAGCTGGGGGAGACCTTGAGCCTCAGTCCAGCCCTGCAGGCTCCAGGCCTGCAGGGGGGAGCAGGGTAAGGGGGAGGCAGGGCCCAGCCCCCACATTGGGGAGGCTAAAGGAAGGCCTCCTTCAAAGGACTCTGCCCCCTCACCAATACCCCTGCCCAGGGGCAGGTAGCCCACAGCAGCACAGGGGCCCAGGGCCATGGACACATTCATGATTGAGAAGCAGCTGGAGAGAAGGAGGAGAGACACACGATTATCAGGGCAGAATCACTTGGGAGTGGAGTGGTAGGTGGGGCCTGGGAGGGCCCCATGGGCCAAACCCTGAGGTCACAGGAGGGGGCCCAAAGCGGGGCTAGTGAGTGAGGTCCTGAGTGAGTGGGTCAGCGGCTGGGCCCCTTTCTCCCGCTGCCTACAGCCCTGCCCAATACTGCTGCCAGGGGGGCCTGCCTCCAGGGACACAGGAGAAGGGGGCAGCCCACCCCCTGCTGCAGAGAGCCAGGAGGCTGAGGCCAGGAAGGAAGGCCTGGCCAGGCCTCAGCCCACCTGCCCCAGAGGCCTATGGAAAGAGGACAGGTCAGGGATGGTGGGGACGGGCTCGACCGGCTCAGATCCAAGATGGTGCCGCGCGTGCTGGGCCCCCCAGGAACCGGGGGACTGCGCTGGGGGTCAGCGCCTCTGGTTAGACAGGAGGCAGCAGCTTCTCAAGAAACTCCTTCACAGCTGCCATCTCCTGGGGGTGAGGAGGGATTGTGAGAGGCTCCCAGCTGGAGGGAGGAGAGGGCTAGGAGCAGGAAGGGGCCCCTCATCACTGACCTGAGGACAAGAGCTGTGCATGACGCCTGGGTAAGTCTTGAACTGGACCCTGGCGGGTGTGACAACAGACCGGAGCTTCTCAGCTGTCAGGGCCCCAAACCGTACTGGAACCATGGGGTCCAGCTCCCCATGGCACTGAAGGATGGCCAGGTCCTTGGCGCTGCCATTGGCTGCCTGCGGGCCAGACAGGACCTCCAGGGCAAAGCCAATGCTTTGGCACAACTCCCAAGCCACAGGAGCCTCAAAGGGCAGGAGTGGGGTCGCGGAAATACTCACCTGGGGGAAGGCCCGGTGCAAAGGCAGCCAACAGCTCAATGCGACAATGCCAGCCAGAGGGTGGGGACAGGTAAGGGCCGTGTAGAGGGACAGGGCTCCACCCTGGAAGGAGGAGAGAATGAAAGGTCATGAGGGCACAGCTCACCTCCCACCTCCCACCCCCTTTGTCTCCCCTCACCTGTGAAAAGCCTCCCAGGACGATTCGATTGGCAGGGATCCCATTCTTCATCTCGTGTTCAATCAAGGCCTTGACTGGGGGAGGGGACATAACTGGGTAGGGGAAAAGCCACTGGGGGGCCCAAAGAAGGGAGTCAGACACTGCCCAAAGCTTTCTTG